>QTSX02005805.1:0-249312 GCA_014839935.2 Entomophthora muscae
GCAATTGGAGTTGCCATTTTTATGGTTGGTATTCTGGCGTTTGTTGCCATTGGAGTTTTCTCTGTCATTGCTGTTTGAGGAGCAATTGCTGTTGCGTGCAGCATATTCCATGTTTGCGTGTTTTTCCGCGTGCTTGGCTTCTGCAATGAGCACAGGCATGGAGGTATTAGCCTCAGGGCGGATGAGGGCAGCAACAGAGGGTTTCATTATGTTGATGAATGAAGCTCTGGTATGTAAATTATCAGCTTGTGCTGGGTTTTAGATTTCGCAACATATTTACTTGAATTCATTGGTGTAAGCTGCAATAGTGGTCATCTGAGGAAGATCACTGAGCTGTATTGCAATGTCTTGGAGGGATTTAATGACGCGGAAATTGTGGGTGATGTCTGCTTTGAACTCTTCTCAGTTGTCAAGCTGGTTGTCAGTTTTTGAGCCAACCCAGATGGCAAACCAGTTAGCTGCGGCCTTGTACAGGCGCTTGCTGGCTTCCTGGACCCATTTTTTGTGGGAGATGTGGCTGGCACAAAGTTTTGCGGTTGTGTGGTCTAGCCAGTTAATGATGTTTTCTTTGTTTTTACCAAAGAACTTGTTGATACCAAAATATTTGGTGTTGGTAACTTCACCTGTGATAGCTGGTTGTGCGTTTGTTTGTGGTTGAAGAGAGCAACTGTATTGGACTATCTTGGTGCATGCTTTGGGCATGACCAGACCTTCAAATACGGTGCATTCACTAGGTATATCTTCGTCAATTTTGTGGGTGAAGAGGTACGTTTTCCAGATCTCCTGGGATTTGGCCTGGTTGAGTACATTAGCAAAGGTGGACGGGTTTTGGTCATTCATTTTCTCTCTCATGGGCGTGGTCAAAAAACCGTAGCTGCTACCAGTGATAAGGAGCGCCTTTTGGGGGAGCTTCAAATATGGAATTAGGAAGAGAAGAAATATATTTTATTGGATAATACTATAGACTTGTAAGCTTTAGCTGTGGCGGGGATTTTAGTTAGATCAAACTCAGGGGCTGGTCATGTGCCAGATGGGTTCAAGCCACTGGATACTTGGACAGTCATGTGATATTGCTTGATTATCATTCTTGGTATGTCAAACAGTTTATTGGAAGGGCATCAAATCAGGCAATGGCTGGATGTTAAGTAAGTTGGCAGTAGCCAGAATGCTTGTAAATCCAGACCCTCAACACTATCATAAGGAAACTCTTTTATTCTGACGCTGCCAACTGGGGACTATACTTACCCACTGCTCTTTTTGCCTATTGCCTTAGCAAGCATTGTGTCACCGGGTATTCCTCTTTTGCTATGTTGTATGGTTGTGAAGCCACCACTCTGTTGCTCTTGGGGCCCCCCTACTCTCCTCTGATAAGGCCATGAACCCCAATGATCATATCAAAGATATATTCAATTGAATCATTGATATTCAGGCCTCTGCCTACACGTCTGGCTATAAGATCAAGCTGCTTGAGCTCTCCCCTGACAATGCTGGAAGATCTCCCCTGCCTGAGTTCAACATCAGGGACTATGTTCTTTACTATAAAAATAGAGTCAGAGAACATGCTCATAAGCTAGACTTGTTGTGGATTGGGCCCTTAGAAGTGACCTTCAAACAAGGATCAGAGTATACTGTAAAACTCCTCTCTAGCGGTCAACTATTTGCTCATGTGCATGCCAAGTGCCTCTGCAAGTACCACCCCCTAAGGCCAATCTAGAGGGGGGAAATGTTATGAATGCCACCATTCACCATGGTTTGATTTTGCCTTTGTTGGGTTATTTTGAGGACAAATCCCTCTCTTTTGCTTTTGCCCTTCAAAATAAGGCTGGCTCCAAATCAGGAAATACAATTGTTTGGTTTCCTGATTTTGCGCAACTCACTTGCCCCACTCATGCTTGTGGAAATTGATCCTACCATCCATGTACTGTTTTTTTGGTAAAGCTACAAATTATATAATCCCAATCTTTATACTCAATAAAATTTAAGTTCTATTCACATTCTTGTCTTTGTGTCTCCACATACTTTGACGCCTCTTGTCAGGGATCCACTCATTGGGAAGCCTTTCCCCAATTGAATGGAGAAGAGCTCCCAAGTTGAATTTGATCAGAGTGGAATCTACTGAAATTCCTATCATTAGCATGTGTAGAAGGTGGCCAAATAGACAGAATCTCCCCAAGAAGGGAGTGAAGTGGTTGAGAATATAGTAAACACTGGTGTAGCTCAAGACCAACCAGGGGGCCTTGTGGTGGATGATTGGTGGGAATTGAGCAGTTTCAACATAAGGGGCATGTCTTTGACGCGGACCTAAACAATATCAAATTGAGTCTTAAGATTTGTCAGTAGGAGTTGGTTCAGGGGTTTCAAAGTTAACATTTGCTTGTTCATAATTGATTAACACACACAAAGTCCAAATAAGGAAGATGAACTTCATGTTGTTGGGGGGGGGTGAACCTTTTTAATATACTAATCAAGTGTTTAGAATTGAGAATATAGATTTATTGGGTTGATAGGAAATAAAGAAATTGTTGGAGCACTTAGCTCAAGGGAAAATGTTCAGTTTAAATACTGAAATAATTTGGGGGATGGACATAGAGTTTAATAGACCAACCTGCAAGTGTGAGGTAGAAGTATTGCCTTGCAGTATTGTACCTCACTTAGGTTGGGGATGATATCTGGTATTAGATGTAAGGTATTGCAGTGGCTTGGGTAGTTCTCTGGGTTTAATTGGTCTTCTAGGTCCCTGGAAGTTTGGTTTGGATAGTTTCTGCATTTAATTTGTGTTTGATTGGCTGTCTTATTGTTTTTGGACCCCAAATTTAATGTTGTTTTGGTACAGTTGTTGTAACAATTGTTTGAACCCTTAATTTTCAAGTTTAAAGTGGAATTTATATAGCGTTTAGGATTTTTACACTTGCTTTCAATTTTGTACTGATTTTTGCTTAAAACATATTTGTTTATCAATTTCAAATGTGTTTTTGGCTTAATTAAATTGATAGCTCCGTTCTCCATCTTAGTTTTTAAATCTGCATTTAAAAATGCAGTTTTCTGGTTTTGAGGGTTGTTTGGAATTCTTATGTTTGTCTTGATATTTATGTAAGGTATGGAATTCCTTACACTAGCCTCCCCAAAGGCCCCTTCTCCTCCTCTGGTTTGATGGTACTGGTCAACTAGGGCTTGGAAGTTGGTCAGATTCTTGAGGGGTTCCCAGCTGTTTGATTCCATACCATATCCTATCCATTTGATCAAGTAGTGTGGTTTGTTATGGATCATTTTGTCATCAATGATTTCTTCCACCTCTCATTCTGGAAGATGATTCATTACCAGAGGGGGAGGGTTCCATTTGGCCTGGGAGAGATCTTCTGGAGATCTGTGGTAGCAACTGAGAAGGCTGACATGGAAAACGTCATGAGCTGTGGATCCTTCCGGCAGGCGGACTTGATAGGTCAGAGGGGAAATCTTTCATATTACTTCCAAGGAGCATATCTCCTTGGGTCCCAACTTTTGGCATGGCCATTTGATGTGTAGGTTGCAAGCGTCTAGGAACACCAGGGATCTGGGGAAGTATTTGTCAGGCTCTCTACGGTGTCTGTCAGCAAACTTCTTGTATGACTGAACAGATTTATTTAGTGTGTCCTTAAGTTTAGCTTGGATTGTGGAAAGGTCATTTAGATTCTTGTTGACTTGGAGAACTGGGATTATCTCCACTTGAGAAAGGATCTCTTTGGGGCCATATCCATAGTTAGCCTTAAAAGGGGACATCCCAATGGATGTGTGATGACTGGTGTTATAGGCTAATTGAGCTACTGGTAGGAGCTCAGACCAGTTGTTCTGTTTGGCATTGCCATAGTTTTGTAAATAAGCCTCCAATACCTGATTAACTCTTTCTGTCTGTCTGTCAGTTTGGGAGTGGAATGAAGTAGAGAGGTTGGTCTTGAATCCTAAACCTTTAATCAGGCTAGACCAAAAATTAGATGTGAACTGGGTCCCTGGGTCCAAAACAATGTTGTTTGGTATTCCATGATAGGCAAAAACGTTCTTGAGGAGCATCTGGGCAGTCTCTTCTGCAGAAGCGGTGGAGAAGGGGATGAAGATACCATACTTGGTTAGGAGGTCCACCATCACTAGGATTCCTGTATTTACCTGGCTCTTGGGTAGTTCAACAATGAAGTCCATTGATATGGAAGACCATGGTCAAGGAGGGATTGGTAGAGGTTGAAGGAGTCCTTGAGGCTTCTGGCGGGAGGTTTTGTTTTGACAGCACTCCAGACACCTGGATATGTAGCTTTCCACCGACTTCTTCATTGAGGGCCACCAGTATCTTTGGGAGATCCTTTTGAGGGTTTTTGTAATACCCCCATGGCCAGACAAAGGAGTGTCATGGAAGGCTTGTATGATTTTTTTTCTAAGAGGACCTTGGGGAACAAACAGGGAGTTGTCATGGAACCAGATGTTGTTTCTTATTTCCAGATTGGTGGTGCTAGTTGGAGGGTTCAGAAGTTGTTCCTCTTGGATCTCTTTATCCAGGTTGGTATACAAAGATGCGGTAGCAATGAGGTTCAGGAATCAAGAAGGTTCCAACACTTGCCGGATATTGTGTGCATGGTAGGAGGTATCAGGGTTGTCAAGGTCTTCTCTGTGGCTAATGGCGTCAGGGACAATATTCTTCTTACCTGGAGTATATTCAATTTGGAAGTTGTATGTCATTAGGTCAATAGCCCATTGGGCCAAGCGGGGGCAAACCTTGCATTTTTCTGTGAAGTATAGGAGGTTTTTATGGTCTGTGCAAATGTGGGCTGGGTATTTACTTCCCTGTAGATGTCTTCTCCAGTGGTCCAAGGCGCGTACAATGGCATATAATTACTTTTTTTAGACATGATAGTTGTGTTCCCTGTCCAGGAGCTTTTTAGGAGTAGAACACAACAGGGTGAAGTTCTCCATCCTCCCCAAGCTTGAGCAACACCGCTCCAAGAGAAAAGTCTGAAGCATCTGTATCCAGAAAAAATTGACGCTCTGGGTCCAGGTGTAGTAGCACAGGGGCAGAAGAGAAGGTGTGTTTTAAGGCGTCAAATGCTGACTGAGCTTCAGGGTTCCATGAGAAGGGTACTTTGTCTGGGGTGAGTTTTGTGAGAGGTAAGGCAATAGCTGAGAAGTCTTTGATGAATTTACAACAAAAATTAGCGAGCCAAGGAAACCACAAAGCTTGGTGAGGGAGGTAGGGACAGGCCAGTCTGCCACGGCTTGGAACTTGGAAGGGGCAACAGCAAAGCCACCTTCCAAAATGTTGTAGCCTAGGAACTCAATTTCCTTCTTTTAGAATTCACATATCTCCAGTTTGCAGAACAACCAAGCTTTAATTAAGGCCTGGAGGACTTCACAAAGATGGATAAGGTGGGAGTCATGATCCTTAGAGTAGATGAGGATATTGTCCAGGTACATTACTGCGCAAGTATCCAGGAAAGGGAAGAGGAATTCATTCATGAGCCCCTGGAAGGCTGCCAGAGCGTTAATTAGACCAAAGGGCATTACCAGGTATTCATATAGACCAAACAGGGTTCTTACAGCAGTCTTTCATTCATGGCCTTCTGCTATACAAATCTGATGGTAGGCATTCTGAAGGTCAAGTTTGGAGAAGAATTTTACCCCTTTTAGTTGATTGGTGAGAGTTTCAGCGGAGGGGATAGGGTTTCAATTCTTTATTGTGATGCTATTGAGGTTTGATTAATCCACTACAGGTCTTAGGGATCTATCAGATTTCCTCACAAAGAACATAGGGGAAGATCAGGGGGAGTTTGAATGGCGCATGAATCCCTTTGCTACATTCTCATCTAGGTATGTTTTCATGGCTAAACTCTGGGTCACAGTTTACTGGATAGAGCTTACCCCACATGGGTAATGATCCTGGTACTAAATCAATACATAGGTCTGACACTCTGCAACTGGGTAGTTGGGAACAGGAGGATTCACTAAAGGCTTCTGCCAAGGTCCCAAAGTTCAGGAGAAACCTGTGCTTGGGATATCTCCTTCAAGGCAGCAAGGACGTTGAGGGTGTCTTCTACAGTCAAGCTTCCCTTGTGTTCTGTTTTATTGAAGGGAATAGACAAAGTTATCCCTTCTTTCTGAGTGAAGAGTGTCATTGAGTCCAGATCTAATACAGCCTTGGTAGTCTTGGCCCAGGAGAAGCCCAATATCAGAGGGAAGGCCAAATTTGACAATGAAGACACCATGATGTCAAATTGGTTATTCCCTATCTTGACCCCTAGGTTCCCCTCTATTTTAGTCACTCTGGTGTGTGACTTGTTGGCGAGGGTTACCCAAGCAGAAGGTCCTTCCTGGAGTCCTAATTGCTGGGCCAAGGAGCTACTTATGAAGTTTCCCATAGCGCCTGTATCCAATAAGGCCTTTACTTCCTGAGAGGTTTTAGCATCACCTAGCTTGACTGGTAATAGGGCATAAGATTGAGAGGGTTCATTATTGGAAGAACTGGCTAGAAGAGAAATAGGAGGTTGTACCTTGGCCAAGGCTTGGCAATCCTTGGCTGAGTGTCCTGCTTTCCCACAATACACACAGAGTCCCAGTTGGGTTTGACAATGTTTCTCTTCTGTCAAAAGTTGGTACCCTCCACCCTCCTTGGGGATCAGTCCTTTGGGAATCTCTCCTTGGACCTTTGTGGGGGGGGTTCTGTTCTCCTTAGTAATGTGTGCAGGCAAGGAGGCAGGGTTCAGGGGGTTTGGCCCAAGATGATAGCTGCTTCACCTTGGTGGACCACTTGATTACTTCCTTGACCATGGAGTCAAACTTGGTTGGCAGTTCATGATGGGCAAGGAAGTTCTTTAGTTCAAAGGAGAGTTTTTTACGGATCAGGTAGCAGGCCTCATTGTTGCTCATCCAAATGGCATTCTTGAGGTGGGTAAATTCTTTGGTGTAATCTTGGGCTGACATTCTTCCTTGGTAGAGGGCGGAGATTTGGTCTCTTAACTGGTCGGAGTTTGGAGCAGGGGATACTGTAGCTAAGAGGGAGTCGCAGAACTGGTCATAGTTGTTGAGGAGGTCCTCTCCTTGTAGGGTTGCTTTGGCATACCAAAGGCAAGACTTACCAGTAAGCTTTTCTGCCACATGATGCACTTTCTGTGCGTCAGTGGTAAATTTTTCTGGTGAAGTTTCAAACAGGGACTTGGAGAAGGCCAGCAGCATCAGGATCTTGTTTCCTTTATTATCTCCTGGGGCAACAGCAGATAGGGTGTTCAGGACTACAGTTTGGACCTGGTTGGTGGTTCTGGGGACCATTGGTTCTGAGGTGGTTGGTTTTTGAAAGAGGGACAGAATCTTGTATACAGTGAAGCTGATGGTGAAGGTAACAATTATGAGGGCAACACACTTGATGAGGGCAACATAGAAGATAAACTCATAGGTAAAATGTCACCCTGGACCACCCATAAGGTGGTTCAGTAGGGGCTCCAACAAACTGTCAGGGATCCACTCATTGGGAAGCCTTTCCCCAATTGAATGGAGAAGGGCTCCCAAGTTGAATTTGATCAGAGTGGAACCTACTGGAATTCCTATCATTAGCATGTGTAGAAGGTGACCAAATAGATGGAATCTTCCCAAGAAGGGAGTGAAGTGGTTGAGAAGATAGTAAACACTGGTATAGCCCAAGACCAACCAGGGGGCCTTGGGGTGGATGATTGGTGGGAATCAAGCAGTTTCAACATAAGGGGCATGTCTTTGACGCAGACCAAAACAATACCAAATTGAGTCTTCAGATTTGTTAGTAAGAGTTGGTTCAGGGTTTTTGAAGTTAACATTTGCTTGTTCATAATTGATTAACACACACAAAGTCCAAATAAGGAAGATGAACTTCATGTTGTTGGGGGGGGACCTTTGTAATCTACTAATCAAGTGTTTAGAATTGAGAATATAGATTTATTGGGTTGATAGGAAATAAAGAAATTGTTGGAGCACTTAGCTCAAGGGAAAATGTTCAGTTTAAATACTGAAATAATTTGGGGGATGGATCATAGAGTTTACCAGACCAACCTGCAAGTGTGAGGTAGAAGTATTGCCTTGCAGGCCTGCAGCAGGCTGTAGGCTGCAATGCAAGAAGAGGCAGTTTAGAATATTGTCTTGCAGTATTGTACCTCACTTAGGTTGGGGATGGTATCTGGTATTAGATGTAAGGTATTGCAGTGGCTTGGGTAGTTCTCTGGGTTTAATTGGCCTTCTAGGTCCCTGGAAGTTTGGTTTGGATAGTTCCTGCATTTAATTTGTGTTTGATTGGCTGTCTTATTGTTTTTGGAGCCCAAATTTAATGTTGTTTTGGTACGGTTGTTGTAAAGATTGTTTGAACCCTTAATTTTCAAGTTTAAAGTGGAATTTATATGGCATTCAGAATTTTTTCGCTCGCTTTCAATTTTGTACTGATTTTTGCTTAAAACATATTTAATATCCATTTCAAATGTGTTTTTGGCTTAATTAAATTGATAGTTCTGTTCTCCATCTTAGTTTTTAAATCTGCATTTAAAAATGCAGTTTTCTGGTTTTGAGGGTTGTTTGGAATCCTTATGTTTGTCTTGATATTTGTGTAAGGTGTGGAATTCCTTACACCTCTCTAGCCACGTCTAGCAGATATTATTCATTCAGGGACACAAGGTAATTGTATAGCCTTCCCTGCCATTCTAACCAAGACTTAGTACAAATCCAATCCTAAGGTTAGGATTTCCTGTTGTGACTCTGTGCCACACCTCAGATCACGACAATACCTGGTCTTGAATGCTGTTTTATACTTGTTGCCTTCCTTGATTTGTATTTGATTGAACACATCTCAGAGGCCAATCTTGGAGTATACCTGAGTGCCTGTCAACACATCACACAATATATAAGAGTTAGTTATGGGGTAGCAGTTCTTTATGGTTATATTGTTCAGTTTCTGGTAGTTAACACACAGGTGCATACTGCCATCATTCTTGCCCACAAACAGCATCAATTACAAGCAAGGGCTCTTGGACATAAGGATGAAGCCTTTATTGGACTTGTATTTGATGTACTCTTTCATTACCAACTGCTCTTTGTGATTGCAGCTATAGATGGTACCATGTTTAGGCTAGGTGCCAGGCAGAAGGTCAATGATGTGGTCATACTTTGTGTGTTCAGGGAGACAGATTGCTGCTTCCTTGCTGAAAACACGGTTACATTTTTCCAGAGAAGCAGGTAGGATCCCCACACTGGGTTCTACTTGTATAGTCATAAGTCCTTGGGTGAATTCCTCTGGATTGGTGCAAAAGGGTACTGTGTCAAGGTTTCTTTTGTCTCCCAAGGTGACGTTCTGTTCCTGGTAGTTGAGGATGAAGCCATGTCTGTAAGAACAGGAATCTCCCGGGATGAGGGGGTGGTAGGCCTTTCAGCAGGATGAGAGAAGACAGGTATGTATTGTTCCCTATAACTAGAGACAGCTCTTGTTTAAGTTTGTAACCTTTATCTTTTGTGCTATTTCCCATGATGATCTGTAGGAAGTTCTCAGAGGCAGACAGGCCTAATTCTTGATCTAGGTCAGCATCAATGAAGCTCTCATTTGCTCCTGTGTCAATGAAAACCTTAAGTCTTCAGAGTGTTCCTTTGATGTTGAATGATACTAGGATAAACTTGTAAGACTGGGAGGAAGCATTTATTTGGTCCAAATAAATGGGGCAGGGTTTTCTTAGGGCAGGCTCTGATCAAATGCCCTTCTTTGTGGCAGTGGAAGCAAAGTCCTTCTCTATAGTGTCTCTGGAGTTCCTCAGGGGTTGGCCCTGCTCTGTTTTACGTGAGGGTTTGGGTCTGGCAGTGCTGGGCTATACTAAAATTCTATTGGTTTATGCTGAGGCCCTTGCACAGGGGAACTAGTTCTTCTAAGCCAATAGTGGGAGGATGGTATTTCAGCAGGTCCTTCATGGCTGGGTTCACCCCCTTATAGAATATGATGGCTGTCAGCTCATCCTCAAGCTGGGTGTGGGCTTTAAGTTTGAGGAATTCGTCAATATACGCTTGGATGGTTCAGGAACCTTGTCAGATGTTTAGTAAGGAGTTCAGGGTGTAATATCTAGTATCAAAATCTTCCCTGCTGGTCATTGATTCTGCCTCAAACTTGGCATAGTTCAAGCAGATTCCAAGTCTTCTGCTGTGGCTTTGACAAACTAGTCTAGGGCGTCTCCCAAGAGCATGGAAGCAACCCCAAGTACCTTCTCAGTGTCACTGGCGTAGGAGGGGTGTTGGTTTGAGAGTGTAGACAGAGGACTGGCATAGAACATTGAGCTTCCTAAAGTGTAAGTTTTCCTATCTGGGGGATTTCCACCTTGGTGAGGGATTGGTTGACAGTCACATTCTGTACTTGAGAAGAGGAAACCTTGGCTGTGTTGGCAGCGGTGGTGTTGGGCTTCTTATGGTTGTTCAGGTTTGCATTCTTCCACATGGAAGAGGTCAGAATCAATGGTCATCTTATAGGTGTAATAAGTAATTATCAATAACAAAAGCATACAAGATGCCCAAAGAAATAACAACATCTTGGGGCTCAGGGTACCAGGTTTAAAAAAGATTGCCATAATGTCAGGGATCCAGTCTTGGGCGGCTGGCCTGTTGTTTTCAGGGGTAACTCAGGCCAGGTTTTTTGAAGGCAAAGCCCACCACAAGAGAGGAGCTAACTTAAAAAGGTAGGAGAAGGACTTACCCACCCAGGACCACAGGCTGGCAGCCAGGATTATAGTGGCAATCACCCCTGTGAGGATGAGGTACACAATCCTGAACATCTTGCAAGTGTGGTCAGTTGGGAGGTCAGGTGAGGAGGTGGGCATAGGCTTGGGGGTCACAAGCAGTTCCATGAAGAGCTTGTAGGAAGAAATATAGTTGAACTTCCCTCTAAACAATTTGGTTGTTGAGAATATCCATGGGCCTTGATAGTTGTATCTAACTGCAGATTGTATGCAGGCCAAAGGATCTAGTTTGAGTATCTTTTCTGGGGTGTAGTCCTTATATTCAGGTTTCAAAGGGTATTACGTGAAGTGGACAGGGCCAAAGAGAACACCTGGAGGAAAAGAATCTGCAGGCAGAGGGCAAGAGGGCTGGGAGCTCTTGTACTGATTTGATAGATGTCAAATACAAAATAAGGCAGTAGCTGTGTAAGCCAAAATAACATAACCTTTATTCAAAAATGGCAATAAGGTTTGAGCACAGAATTTATAGGCATATATAGAATCCCACCTCCAAACTTAGTATTTTACATAAGGGCTTCATCAAAATATTGGCAAAAATGCAGGCAGGTGGCCAGGACGCTTGGGTACCGGAGCAGCAAAATGGCACCTTGGCTGGGTGTTCTCTCATTGGTTGGAATGCCTAAATTTGTTACCTGATTTTCTTAATTTTGGGCTATGTTCATGGGGTTGGGCCTGAAACCTGCATTTTCCTCTGGTAACTGAATTTGATTGGTTACCTGAGAGGACTTCAAGTTCATGAAGTTCACAGAGGAACTTTCTCTGCCTCCATTATGAAAGTTAAAAAGCTCCTCTTTGGGTACAATTATACTCAAACCTGCACTGGTATTCTGACTTTGGGACTTAGCAGGAGCTTCAGCTTTCAGAGGCTCAGTCCCAAAAAAACGCGGTGGTCCCTTGGTTTATAGGGCCAGCGGCCTGCAGGAATGCAGGGTCAGGGTTCAAATCCCACTCTTGGGCCCAGGTTTCCAGGGGAAAAGAATTGTCAATCCTGACAAGTATCTAGCAATCCAAATCCAACTCACACATGACCTCCCCTATCTTTGATCCAACTTAAATCCCTGCCACAGCGCAAGCTATATAAGTCTAAAGTATTATCCAATAAAATATACTTCTTTCTTCTATAAATCCATATTCAGAGCTTCCCTAAAATTTGATCATCATCACTGGTAGCAGCCACAGGTTTTTGACCACTCCCATGAAAGATAAAAAAACTGAACAGAACCCACCCACCTTTTCTCACATACTAAACCAGACTACATCTCAGGATACCTGGAAAGCGTACTTCTGCACCCATAACATCAACAAAGATATATCTAGTGGATGCACCATATTTGAAGGACTGGTTGTGCCCAAAGCATGCACTAAGATAATTCAATACAGTTGCTCTCTCCAACCATAAACAAACACATAACTGCCTATCACAGACAAAATTACCAGCATAAAGTACATTGGTATCAACAAGTTCTTTAGTAAAAACAAAGAAAACATCATTAAATGCTTGACCACTCGGCCGCAAAACTCTGTGCCAGCCACATCTCCCACAAAAAATGGGTCCAGGAAGCCAGCAAGCGCCTGTACAAGGCTGCAGCTAACTGGTTTGCTACTTGGGCCAGCTCAAAAACTGACAACAAGCTTGACAACTTGGAAGATTTCAAAGCTGACATCACCCAAAATTTCTGCATCACTGAATCCCTCCAAGACATTGCAATACAGCTCAGCAATATTCCTCAGAAGACCAGTGTCACAGCTTACATCAGAAAATTCAAAGAGATATATTTCAAGATACAAAAACCAGCACAAGCTGACAATGTGCACACAAGAGCTTAATTCATCAACAGAATGAAACCCTCATTTGCTTCCCTCATTTGTCCAGAGGCCAACACTTCCATGCCTGCGCTCATTGTAGGAGCCAAGCAGCCAGAAAAACACGCAAATATGAAATATGTTACATGCAACAGCAACTGCTCCTCCAACAGCAATAGAAGAGATCATTACAATGGCAATAAACGCCAAAACACCAACCAAACCAACAGCAACTCCAATTGAAACAATGGCAATTGCAGCCAGAGCGCAAACTGCTCCTGTCCCAAGAAGGAAGATACTGTCAAAGTAAACAATGCTGAAATAGCAACCTGCTACAAATCTGATCCCACATTCTCTGACCTTGAAGGTCTTGAAACAGAGGAACAGGTAAAAGAGGAGGGGTAAAGGCTTAAGTGCCCCTGTCTCCCCCCAACTTGACAAGAAACTGTACCAAGGCACAAAATTTGCTGCTTGCATCCCATGTGTCCTGCAATCCTCCATTTTTATGAACGTAAAAATTAAAGATTGCTCACAGCTTCTTGTATACCCATACACTTATAAATCTCATACACATAAAATTCTATTCAACTATGGTGCACAACACACCATGGTTAGCAAACCTTTTGTAACCAAGTACAAAATACCAGTTGTCAAATCCAACTTCAAATACCCCAAGATGGCAGACAAATCAAAGGTTCTACTTGAAGGCAAAACAACTCCCTTCATAATTAACCTCCAAGGCATACAAATGTTCATAAAAGGACTTGTCATGAACAACATAAACTACAACATTGTAGTAGGCATAGACTGGTTCATCTGAGTGAACCCCAACGTATACTGAAAACCAAGAACATGACCATAAACACAATGGAGTCAATTTTAACATCCTCAAAGAACCTAAAAATCTCATTCTAAGAGACACAGTCTTTGTCCAAGTCATAAATTAGGACAACTCAAAACTTCTAACCAAAGATAGTACCGTCCACATAATGAGGTACACTGAATTTGATAACATGCAAACAACCAAGATCCAATGCCCAGAACTTGTGGCACTCCTAAATGAATACACCCATGTATTCAAGGAAGAACTCACAGAGTTACCTCCCAAACAAGAGGTCAAACATGACATTGACCTATGTAAAGCCATGCCTAAACCCGCACCCCTCTACAGAATCTCTTTCATGGAGACCCAAACCCTCAAAACCTATATTGAGGACAATCTAGCAAAAGGATTCATTTGCCTGTCTGAATCCCCATGGGGGCAGCAGTGTTCATAATAAAGAAAAGGGAAGGCACCCTCCGTCTAGTAACCAACTACAGAGCACTAAATGCAAGCACAGTAAAGAATAAATATCCCCTACCATTCATAGAGGATCTGTTTGAAAGACTCTCAGGAGCCAATTTTTTCTCCAAAATTGATCTCACCTCAGGCTACAACCAAGTAGAGGTAAAATAAAAGGACATCCCAAAGACTGTGTTCCGTACACAATTTGGATCCTTTGAGTGTAGAGTAATGAACTTAGGGATGACCAACACTCCTGCAACGTTTATCACCATGATGAATCAAGCGCTGAACGGCCTCTCAAATACATTATGCTACTTCAACAACATTATCATACTCTAAAAAATCAAAGAGGAACACCTCACACATGTCTGCAAGACACTCAGCTGACTTGCAAAGCACAAATTCTACACAAAGCCTAGCAAGTGTCTATTTATGGAAAAGGAACTCTTATTCTTGGGCCACATTGTCTCTGACGGTGGCATCAAAGCAGATTCAGATAAAATCAAAGCCATAAGCAATATGCAATGCGCCACCTCCTTTAAACAAGTTAGATGCTTTCTTGAAATGGTAGCATACCTAAGAAAATACATCAAAGACTGTAGAAAACTAACTGCACCAATCAATAACCTAACCAAGGGTAATGCCAAAAAGAAATTCATCTGGACACCAGAATGTGACAAGAATTTCTAATTATTAAAACAAGCTTTGATTGAAGCACCAATCTTGCAATACCCTAATAACAACAGGTGCTATGAGCTTGAGTCAGACGCTAGTGACACCGCCATTGGCGCAGTCCTACGAATCCGCCAGCCAGGGCAGCAAGACTTCCTGCCAGTATGTTACAAAAGCAGAAACTAACTAATATTGAGAAGAGATACCCAATACACAATAAGGAATTGCTAGCAATATATCACGCATGCAATAAATAGAGATGTTACTTAGAAGGACATTTAAACGCCCAAGTACTAACTGACCATAAATCCTTAATCTATTTCAAAACTCAGAATGCACTTGTATGCTGACAAGCCAAATGGATGCCTCTGCTGGAACAGCTTAACTTGGACATCCAATACAAAAAGGGGCAGAGCTGGTCACGGCTGATGCTCTCTCCAGACTATGTCAGCCTAGAGAGTATCACCCTGACCACCTGGACCCTGACTGGCCTAACCTGTACAACACTGAGTATAAAACCAAAGGGAAAGAATTTTCAACACATCAACTGACCCACAATTCATTATTAAAGAACAAAAAGTATTTCCATGTATCAAATGGCACTCTATATCCAATCATTAATGACAAACATGTCCTGTACATCCCACTCACACAGAGTTGACACCATACTACAGTAATTTTAAAAGCTATTGTGACAAGCAAAAATACTTCAGATTTAAACAAAATCTAACTCTCAGGTTCAAATATACACTCTGTTAACAGGGTTTATTGGCGTTAATGGGCAAAATGGGTTAACACAGCAACAAAGGGCTCACATGCAAAGCAAAACCATTCAAAATACAATCTGAAATACATTGATTCACAAACAAAATGGTGTGAGTTGACTTTTGGTGTACATATGTTTACTATGTGAATAGGTGACAAAATACACTCACATGTAGTGAGTCAAAACTCAACCCAAAAAGAAACACAGTAGCAACTCACTATGTAAACAAAATCACTCACTCAGTGTGCGCAATGTATTGTAATCAAGAATAATACCAAGGTATCTAAAATAAGACACAAGATCTGAAACATAAATTTTAAAAATATTGTGTTGGGTGCTTAATTTGGCATAAAATATGGGAAAACAGATGGAAATTATTTTGGGTATTCTAAAATGGGTGTGGTAAAACCAAAAACAACTAACTAAGAAATAAAAAATCTATAATTGGGATATTGGGTGGGAAAAATATTAATTGAATATCCATAAACAGATAAAAGCAAAAATTAAAAATAGGGAGTAACTTAATTAAGTTTTATTTAATATTTTATTAAATTCTCAAAATGGAAGGAATACAGCAACAGACTACCATTGCACCTGTTGTGCACTGAAGTTGTGGTTGCCCCAGCAGGTCAAAGAATAGACTTAGTGCAACAAAAGTGCCTACTCAGGAGGGAGGCGAGAGAGGAGAGTTCCATAGTGACGCTGCACTGACACAGCTGGTTCAAGGAGCACAAGCTGCTAGGGTGCTGAGCATAAGCCCTTGGGTCCCAAAGCTGACCTGAAAGCCCACTAAGGTTACCACTACCAAAACAGTTAGAGACAAGGAGGTAGAACTTACTTTGTATGTGTTTGACGTTGTGTACCGGAAAGAGTTGGTCCCATCAGCCATGCTGGAGAAGGTGAATACTGTACTTGATACTAGCTACAAGCCCTACGTCAGTGATGGCAATCAGGAGAAAGACAAGGAGCCTGAGTTCTACCAAACCAATGAGGGACAGTTAGTGCTAAAGAAAGTTGCTGTGTTTTACACCAAGGTGCCCATGCCCTGTGTTGTGCCCAACGCCAACAAGCCAATCCCCACCGCTAAAAAGCCCATTCACAAGCGCATTACTGACATTAAGTGCATCAGCCTTCTCTGGTTCATGCAGGAATCTGGTTATTACAAGGCGGTTGCGGCTATTTTTGGGGTGGATCCCAAGTACGCCTCAAAGACCTTCAACAAGTTCATTGATACTGGTTGAGTCCTTGCTGTGGAGAAATCCTTGTGTGTTTCCACCATGCTCACCAAGGAGCACAAATGGGCAATCCGCCAGTAGATCACTCAGGACTGCCATCTTGAACTGACAAATATACAGGCCATGATCAAGTCCGCTATTGGGGTTGAGGCCTCAATTTACTTCTATTATCATTTGGTCAAGGGAATGCGCTTTTCCTGGAAAAAGCTTGGGGTATCCCCCTACAATCAGAATATCCCAGCCAATATTGAGACCCGTAAAAATTACGCTGAGGCGTACACTGCCCTCAAAGCCAAAGGGACAGTGAACTTCTATTATATTGACAAATCAGCATTTGCCTCATCATGAGCAATGGGTATGGATATGTCCCCAAAGGCTCAAATGATGGGATGTCTTGGCGTGCTGCAGTCTGCGCCACACAATACTTGATGGTGGCTCTCCTTGGTCCAAAGGAGGTTGAGCTTTATCAAATGATATTAGGTTCTCACAACAGCTGTACCTTCTTGTCATTCCTCTGATTGGTCCAGGAGCACCTGAGGCGCAAAAGCCTGGGCTTCACCAATGTGATTGTGTTGGACAATGTTGGTCTCCACAAGGTGGCTGACATTCTTGAGGAATTCCCAATGATTGGCACAAGCATTGCAGTGGGCCCCCAGCAATTGGCCACAGCAAATTTGCGCCTTCTCTAACTCCCTGCCTATTTGGCCTTCCTAAATCCCATTGAGGAAGTCTTTGGGTGGCTCAAGCAAGTCATCAAGCAAGGAACCCCAACAGGGAACAAGGACCTGTTTAGTTTTCTGCAGGCCGGGATCCATACCCTCCCAGCTGAGACCGTAGCCAAATTCTATGACCATGCTGATTTGTTCATCCCCGTGTGCCTAGCCAAACAGCCAACCAATTAAAGCTTAGTGTGTCCAACTTTTTTTATATTCTCTAATTTACTATTCAATATTTATTGATTATCATTTTATATTTAGATGGTTCCACGCCCGCAATTACATTCAGAAGATCCATCAATAGATGTAAGTAATTTATTTATTTTATTATATATTATATATTATTTAATATGTCATCTGAGGTTATCCCAAACTCTTGATACTGGATTACGCAAATATGTTTATATCACTTTTGTCAAATAAATATAAAATAGTCTTATAAAAATTAAACATAAATTGTAAGGTTGAAATTTATTTTATTACTGTATTATTTTATACTTTTATGAAACCCATTTCTGTAATATATTCTGCAAATCTTGTTTGCTAAAATATTATTTGAAAAATTATTTATAATATAAAAATATAGTAGAGTATAAATATATTTATTTATATAGAGATAAAATTAAGTGCACCTATAATGGGTTTGGTGGTATGTACTTACCCCGCAATGGAGGTGGTGTACAACCTCCACTGCCATACCATGGACGGTGGATACACCCTTATTAAAGTATTTGCGCCTGCTGGTAAAAGAAAGGATGGTGAGATGGGAATAGAGGAGCAGCTTTTCTGGTGGGGCTGCAAACCCAAAGATGCCAGCCAGGACCAGGGCGTCCTGGATACTGTGATCCACCAAGTTGTACCCAGGGGGGACCTTCTTCCCGTCCAGTGAGAGCCTGGCCTTGTTGACCCCAAGAAGGACCCTGTTTAGGTCCATTACACTGGCGCTCATCCCAAAGAAGAAAATATACCCAAGGTAAACAACGAGTTGAAGCCTTTGTCCAGCAAAGGCTTCTGTAAACTCGCACAATTTGTTGTATACAGCGCTAATCTTCTTCTTGTGCTTGTTTTTGGCAAAGATCAGCTCCATAGCTGCAGGGACCCCTGTCTTGTTGGCACTCCAGGCCAGCCTGAAGTCCGCCAGAAGTATTTTTGTCTTCTTTACGGCTGTTGCTTCTGCAACAGCCAATTTTGACACCGCACGCCCAAAGTTCTCCAACAGGTAAGAGATGGTATGCTCCACCAGGAAGCAGAAGCAAGCAGCCGTATGAGCCTGGCCCATCTCCAGTATATTCTTGAATGAGACTGTTGCTGGGATATCCTAAACAAGCTCAATGGAGTTTACACAGTAAACTCCACTGAGGTTAACTGGGCCCAGGCAGATCAGTTGAGCATCCTTGTAGGCAGTAACTGCCCACTCAGATGCCCCCTCACTATGCAAAAGCCCAGCCAATGTGTAAGGTCTTGCCCATAATGGTGGAAGGTTATAAACTGAAGTGTGCAAAGCATTGGGATTTAAATTTAAAAGATATAAGAATGTAGGTACTGTCTGTAAGATGATCTTACAAAAACCTGCTAAAAACCTATATTGCGTCACAATGGAGTGATAGAGCATAAAACCCTAAGCAAAGAAGATAGAATCAAGTGTTCAATAGTGAACAATTTGTAACTAAAGGAATATTGATATTAGGATATTCTCCACTGCAAATTGATATATATAACTATTGAAAGATTCCTTAAGGGGAAAAAATGGATACAACAAGCCTAAGGCTTGTTGTTTTACAAGTTCTATTTGGATTTCAGGAAAAAGCTAAACTAAAAAATGAATTTTAAAAAAAATTCCAAAAATTACAAATTTGAAGTTAAAATCATAAACTTGAAGAGGAAAAAATCACTAAGAATTTTGGCTTAAAGCCTACTCTTCAAAAGCTCTTTATTTATAGAAGAGAAAGCTTTTTCAGTTTGAGTATGATCAACAGGAGGAAGCAGCCAAGAGAAGGAGCAACTGGAGAAGTTGGAGACAATCAGGTACAGAAAAGGAGAAAACAAAAGACCAGTTCAAGTTTGATAGGCAGAATAGGCTGAGGAGAGCAGAAATAACGTGAAAAAGGAGTTTCAAAAGGTAAGCAAAAAAGTAGAATTAATCTAACTAAAAGTAGAGAATATAAGCTATTTGAATAGCTGGGAAGACAGTGGATGACAACCGCATCAATTTGAATTCAAATTGAAGAGAAAAACAAGGTAGTTAACTTAAAATACTTAAATATTAACTTCTAATTCAAAATTCCAATATTGAAAATACTGAAAGATTAAAATCAAATTTAAACATCAAATATGATAAATTTAAAGAGCCTGCCCTTTGGGGCAGGGCATGACACAATGCCTCCCTGGACATTGGAAATGTACCATGAATCCTGTCTTCAAGCTCCTGCAAGACAGGGGGGACAGGAAAAGCTGCCTTACCACGTGATTATTGTAGTTGGCATAGAAGGTGGGGGGACAAAAGGGACCAGGACCTGGCGGAGTTCACCATCAGCATCTTCTAAAAAAAGGTAAGTATTTAAGAATTTTTATTAATTATAATTTTTTAGGTTACCTTCTTGGGCTTCTTCTTTGCCGGCGGCTTCAGCCAGCTTTGCCATTCTTGGCGCAAGCAGTTGTGCAGGCAATTTGGTATCCTCTGCCCTGGCACGCTTGGCGGGTTTGAGGTGGGCATACATCTCCAGGTCATCAACCCAGACGGACGGCGCGGAAAGATTGTATGCCTTGAACTGGAGGCCCTTGACCACAGTTTTTTGAATATTTAGTAAGTGCTCAATTGTCTTCTCTGGGGCGTCAGGCATTTTTGACATTAGTGCCTTTGCGGACACCTTGTCAATTTTTCCCCCAGTGAGAACAGCGGACTTCACTTTGGCTTTGACCTTGCAGTCAATGTCCTTTATTTTGGCAATCACCAAGTCAAGGTCCTTCAGAAGCTTTTCCAATTCTCTCAATCATTTTTTACTAACCTTTCCATATGTTTTTATAGCTTTTGCCCCAATAAATTCTGTATTGTTTTGATACTGTTCCCTCTTTGCTTATTCCTTTTTGTTTTCCCATTTACTACATTATCCCATCTTTTTACCCATTGTGTATATGTTTTACGCTCATCTCAATATGTGTTTTTTACTTTGTATTGGCATTGTTTCCTTGATTACCATATTATTTTTGGCGCTTGACATAGCCCCTTGTGAAAATAGTAGCAACAATTTGGTGATCAGCTAAATTTAAATTAGAAAATTATAGTGTTAACTGTTTTTAGATAAAGTTGTTACTGATCTAAATTCAAAACCTTAATGATAAACTTTAATCCAATCAGGAGCCAAGTGATAAAGTGATTGTTGTGACATAAAGGGTCATTCAATAATTCTTTGATGCATGTGCGCTAATTAATCTGATTGGCTGGATGTTTTGCCATTGTACGCTATTGCCGCTGTGGCAAGTTGTTGATGGACTAGTGCCCAATCAGCTGCTGGGTTAGCACTAGTCCATCAACAACTTGCCACAGCGGCAATAGCGTACAATGGCAAAACATCCAGCCAATCAGATTAATTAGCGCACATGCATCAAATAATTATTGAATGACCCTTTATGTCACAACAATCACTTTATCACTTGGCTCCTGATTGGATTAAAGTTTATCATTAAGGTTTTGAATTTAGATCAGTAACAACTTTATCTAAAAACAGTTAACACTATAATTTTCTAATTTAAATTAAGTTGACCACCCTTTTGTTGTTAATATTTTCACAAGGGGATGTGTTTGGGTGCTAAAAATAACTGTGTTAAGGATCTAGATACACAACATAGTAAATATATGATTTTATATAAATAAGCTAAACATAAAGAATATAGCCAACTATAAACAAAGAGAACACAAACAATTGAAATTCAAAATAAAGATAATAGAAATAGAAATTTTTTGGGACCAGGGGGTTTATTGAGGCAGGGAAGAGTGACGCCTAGTAGGCAGAATGGCGCAGGAAGGAAGACGTAGAGGCAGTGCTGGCCTGGGGGGTCTGGGATTGGGTGGGTTGGGTTTGTGGGTGAGGATGGGGGTGTTGGGGATGGAGGCAGGAGTATTGCGCGTGATGGCCGCCATATACCGCTCATTGTACTCCTCATCAGTCATTGGCTGGATGAGCTGGTAGGTGGCTGTGGCACGGGGTGGGAGGTGCTTATCCTTGCGTGATTGGTTGCCCATGTTAACATGGAAAACCATTTGCGCAAATAAGTCAGCCACCATCTGGCAGCCAAAGAGAAAATTGTGGTCAAGGACCCCAAGATAGAGGTCATTGAAAGCCTGAGGGCGGCGCTCCTGGAGTGTATCTCCAATATTAAAGAACACAACATCTGCCAGATTGACATTGGCGTGACCAGCTGGGTACACAGAGGCCTGGTGCCCGCGTTCCTGGATGGCCTCATGGGCAGTGGAGCTTCCCTCTATTTGGTGGCTCAAGAAAACCTGGTATTTGGAATTTGAGCCATCTCAGGAGTTGAGCAATCCACCAAGGATGTGGTTGTATGAGTACCCATTGATGAAATCAGGGTTTGTCCAATAGTAGACAAAACCCTTGGCTGAAACAGCCAGAAATACACTAATGAATGTCCCCTTCTTGACCTTCTTCCTTCCATTCTTAGTGGCAGCTTTTCCTTGCTCACCAAAATTGTCAAATGCAATTGATAACTTGTAGTATGAGACAAACATGATGTCATCTGTTAGACTTGTCAAGCATCTAACCAGGGTTGATTCAATTGCGGTGTCATATAAGGAATCCTCAGCGCCATCCCATTGGTTGCTGGCAAAATTTGTAAGAACCCTAATTAAAGCCACCTATCAGTGCATCCAGATCTGCACCATGCACTCAGACACCCAAATGCCATGGTGCGCAAGTTGCTTCCAGACCTGGGTCAAGGGAAGCTTGGGGTCCCGCTGGAGGAGGTCAAGCATTATTGGGTATGCCTCATTGATCTGGGACTCTGTGGCCTTCTTTGGCTTCTTGGTTGTCCCAATCAGATTTCCCTTATTCATCAGGTTGTTGATTTCCTGCATGACAGTAGCCCGGGTGAATTGTAATTGGCTGGCTATCTGATCCCAGGACAGACCCTGCAGGTTGAGTGCCACAATTTCCTGAAGAATTTGGGCAGTGATTATTCTGCGTTTGGGGCGCTGGGCGGCAGGAGCTGAAGCCTTATTTGCTGAGGGGGGCAGGTTGGGCAGTGGCAGGAAGTTGTTCCAAATCAAGGTTGCCATCCTGATTGGTTGGTTGACAGGCAGCTTGTGCAGGGGTGGGTGTGGGAGCAAGGGCAGAGCTAGACGCTAAGTGACTCTCAAACAAGTCAAAGCCATATGGGTTGGGGGACAGTAACAGGTCAGCTTCCTCATTACCCACCTCAAAGGCTTGGGTGTAAATGGGTGCCTCCACGTTCTGAGCCTCACCTCCATTGAAGCTGGTCTGGCTGCTGCTGGCTTGGCTGCTGGCGCTGTCAAAAATGTTGTTGTTGTTAAAAACCATTGTAAAAAACCTAGGATAAAATCACTAAAAGTAGAAATTTTAAAATTTAATGATTTATTTTTATTGTAATCTCAAGTCCATATTTGGAAGGTTCTTAAAACCTTTTCATACAAATCTGGAGCATTGAAAATGGATAAAATGCCTATGCTCCTAAATTGGATAGCTGTTGATTGGCTTTTATTGTTATTTTTCTATTTTAGGCTTCTCATACTACACATCTTGTGTGAGTTCATTTTGTTTTGTGCTTGTGGAATCTTGCTTCTAGATTGCTCAAATTTTGTTTCATTTTGGTCCTTCTGTTGGTGCCTCATATGAATCCTGATTGGATTATAATATACTCTGGAATAGCATCCATCCATTTCACTTGTTGTGTCAGTTCATTTTGTTTGTGGTTTGAGCTACACCTCTTGATGTTTTCTTTAATTTTGTATAATGGGTTAGTGAAATTTTGTTTTTGGTTTGACAGTTCATTTATTAACCAAAAATATTTAAATTAATTAAATCCTGAATCTTGCGCAACTTGGATTTCATTTAAATCTGAAATTGTTTTGTTTAAATCTGAAGTATTTTTGCTTGTTGCCATAGCTTTTAAAACTACTGTAAGACATCACCACCTATTAGGACATACAAAGGCTAACAACCTATACTTCACATTAAAAGAGATAGTATTGTGGCCCAATCTAAAACAAGCTATAATCAATGTTATGAAAAAGTGCACAATGGGAAAGAAATACTCAAGCACCAAAGCACCACAACCTACAGTTAACCCAGTACCTGACCCTGAACCATTTAAGGTTTGGGGACTGGACGTAGTGGGACCCTTCCCAGAAACCAAAACAAATCAATGTTTCCTAATTGTACCCATTGACTTTGCCACACATTGGCCCATCTGCTGGACAACAAAAGATCACAAGGCAGAAACAATAAATTGATTCATCAATAAAGCAATCATAGCAGACTACGGCACTCCAGACTACATCATAACTGATGGATCTAGGGAACTGTCAAGACACATAGTGAATGATAAGCTGAAAACAAAGAACATCAAACACTCCACAACCTTGCCTTACAGGCCACAAGCCAACAGCAGAGTTGAACACCTAAGTGGTAGCTTCATCAGAACCCTGGAGAAAATAATTGATGGCAAAGCCAAAGACACATGATCACTATATGTGAAACATGCATTATTAGTATCTTGGATTTACACCAACCAAGGGACAGGCTACTCACTGTTTGAACTAACATATGGATACAAACCAGATATAGCCACCCACAATAATCAACCCTATGTGAAGATTCCCTCAGGAAAACCCCCACAGTGGAAAAAGTCCTAGCACTACATCACATACAGCTCAACACTAAATAGCAGAAACCAAAAGACTCAAAGCACAAAAGGTAACCTCCACAGAGAAACCACTCCCAATCAACTCCCCTGTTTGGATCCTTGCTGGAAACAGAAAGAAATTGAATTCAGTACACAGAGGACCAGGAAGAATTTTCAAATACTGACCAGACAGAAATACCTACCTAGTCAAGTTCCAAGGCACCAAAGACTCTATCATTAAAAAGTACCACAGATCCCGCCTTTGCCTCAGCAAAACAGGAACACTCAACTTGGCTAGTACCTACTACGGACAACTTCAGGAACATCAGTCAAAAGCTGTCAAGACAAAGCCCCCTCCTGATGTACCAAAGTAACCCCTTAAGGGAGGAGGGTATTGAGAAGCTGGATGTACTGGTATTCTGGCCGTTGCCAACACACTTAACATCCAGTCATTGCCTGGTTTGGTGCCAGTCCAATATTCAGTTCAGCGTTCCAGAAATGGCAATAAACCAATATCATGTGACTTATCTAAATATCCAGAAATCCAAATCCAACTCACACATGACCTCCCCTATCTTTGATCCAACTTAAATTTCTGTCACAGCGCAAGCTATATAAGTCTAAAGTATTATCCAAAAATATACTTTTTTCTTCTCTAAATTCATATTTGAAGCTTCCCCAAAAGTTGCTTATCATCAATAGTATACAAGACTCTGAATTTTCATTGCCTTTTTTGATGAATCAACTATGTGATTGTTGCAACTGAACCAATGAGGATTCAGTATTTGGAATTAGGGAAGACAACAGTCCAATAGAAAGGACAGAATAATAAGAGTAAGGTATTGTTTATTGTAGAATATTGTGATTAATATACCATATGAGGAAAGCCACAAGGCCATAAGGGGGTGGCATAATGGAAAGTTCCATGTAAGGTTCAAAATCAAGGAATAACTTGTGCAGGGATCAGCAAGTCAAATTGGTAACACTCCTAATTAGGATGAAGTACCTGCCATTTGATGTTTCCATCAGATTAATCCAGGTTGTTAGATACGTCAAGGGGCTGCTCATTGAGCGCCCTCTGTGTGTTGTAAGATACGTTAGCAGGCGAGTCTGGAAACTTGGTTGCAACACCCCCTTGCCCCCTGCTTTTTGTCAGACACCAAGACCAGAGTCTGCGGAAAGTCTGGGAAGGTCGACACAAACAGCTTTTGTGTGGGGATGGCGCGGCAGGGGCACAAGCAATCATGGTGAAGCTTCTTGGTGTTTCCTTGGGCATCTTCAAGTTGATAGGTATGGTTGTTGTAGATAGCAGCTATCTTGAAGGGCCCTAGGTGGTTGGGCTCTAACTTGGTAGAATTGGGGTTGAGGGTGTAGACGGAGTCACCTATGGCGTATCTAGCTTTGAGGTGCTTTGCCCCTCCTGCAATCTGCTTGTGTTCAATTTCCCAGGCCTTGGCACGCCATTGGTCTAGGGATGGGGTTGTTACTAGGGGAGGCTTGTTGGGAACTCTGGATTGTAGCTTTCCCTGTTCAACTCCTGTCAGACTGTCAGGCGTCCCAAAGGCCAGGGTGCTGGGGCTGAACCCCATGCCCCTGTTGATTCTTGCTTGCAGGATAAGTAGAGCAGTGGGCAGGTGTTCAGTCCATGCGGTGTTGGGGTGCTCTTGTGAGAGCTTGGCAATCAGCTGGACCAGTGAGCCATTTAACTGTTCATGTGTCCATTGGCTTGAGGATGGTAGGAGGTTGTAACTATACATTGAAATGTGTTCCTGGCGCAGTATGCCTTCATGACATGTCCAACAAGTTCAGGGCCACCATCTGTGATGAGATGTTTGGGTTGCCCAAAGTGGGCCACAATTTCCTTGCCAATGAAGCAGGTGATGGTGGTGGCAGTGTGGTTAGTTATTGCCCAGACCACTGGCCAGCAAGTGAAGTAGTCAATGGCAGTGATAATGTACTTCTTCCCCAGTCTGTCTTCAGGGAGTTGCCCCACAATGACAAGGACCCACTGCTTGAAGGGTTCCATGGCCTTGATGGGCAGGGCAGACTTGGGGGGTGCAGGTTTGGACGTGTTCTTCTCGCACAGCACACACGTTTTGAGGAGATCCAAGATGTCTTGACGCATGTGCAGTCACCAAACCTTCTGTTTCATGATCTCAAAGAGGTTGCGCCCTCTGTTGTGACCTGGGGTTTGATAGTGCAATATTGTGTCACCTTGTTGCGTGGTGGGAATTTAAGGTGTCTTATCACCCGTCTCTGCCCAACGGTAGACGTTACCAGTGTTGGTGATGAACTGACTCTTGTTGTCCTTCAAATTGGAGATGGTTACTAAGTTAAGGCCTTCATAGTGAGCTGCCTCAGGGCGGAGGTATAGCATGGGACAATTGGGGTCCAAACCATTGTCTCCAGTGATGGACGCTACTGTCAGGGTCCAGAGTGCCCTGGACAGTCAGCTGGCCTCCTTATAGGTGATAAAAAATGCAGCTTTGAAACCCCACAAAGCACTTTCCAGGGGAAAATACCCCCCCCTTTTGACTAGCAAATGGCCCAGGATTTGAGAGGCACACAAGCCTCAAATTCCTGGCATTGAGCCTGTTATCAAATTTTGGACACCTACCTATTGGGAAATGGCACATCAGGAGCGCAATTTTTTGATTGGACAATCAATTCATTGCGGGAGCTAAAAATAACTGTAGCAAATTGCCATGCTGCAAATTTCAAAAGGTTCATGTTATAGCAGCCAATGAGATCTCACCCTCTTGGCCAAGCACACAAATTCTGGTTAAAATTGCAAATCCAACTCCAAATGATGCCATCAGATCTCTGGTGGCACAAAAGGCCACAGAATCATCAGTAAGTATAAGTAGTGAGGAAGAGAAGCCCTCCTCACTGTTGACATCTTAATAAAGCGAGTTTATGCCTAGAAACTATTATCTTATTGCAGGAATTGTCTATTTTTGCTCAAATTTAATTATTCTCTTTGCATCTATTTCTGAATCCACTACTCAATACAAACTTGCATACCCATATCCTCCCTGCCATACTCCTGTTGTCCTTGCCAAACTGCCTTGCGCCCTTGACCTGGAGTATTTCCATCCCCATCACCTGGATCTACCACCAGTAATGAAGGATATTCCAACTGCCCCTTCTCTCCCCAACGCGCCTCCCACCCAGGACTTCAGCAAGCTGGGGCTCACCTATATCACAGGATTGGGGCTGGCCGATCAAGTCGTGCCCCATACTGGGAGTTGGTGCCCCCTAGCCACTGCTCTAAACTACCTGGTCCGCATAGCGCTTATTGTGTACATGGCCTTTCAGGCCCGGCCTGCCTTCCCTGTGGGAGTCCAGCCGGACTCTAGTATGGGCCGTGACAGCTACGTAGAGTTGTGAAAGGGCGTCAGCTGTGACAAGTTCCTTCCCAGGCTTGTACTTGATGTGTAACTGATAAGGGGATAGGCGCTCAATCCATCCTGCTTGGCGGCGTGTCAAGTGGGACTGTGTGTTGAAGTACTGGAGTGACTTGTGGTCCGTCAGTACGCGGGGTGGAAAGGTAGCACCTTCCAGGTAACAGCACCATTTCTCAATGTAGTGAACAATTGCTGCTAACTCTTTATCATGTATGAGGTAACATTGTTTGAGTTGGTGAGATTCCTGGATTTACATGCCATGAGGAGGAAGACGCCATTGTCAGTTTCTACCCTTAGCACACCCCCTATGGCCCTATCAGAGGCATTGGCCTCAAGTTAATACTGATGGTTTCAATTGGGAAACTGTAATACTGGTGCTGTTGTGAGCCTTTGCTTCAACATCTCAAAGGCTTGATCTCTGACAGGGGTCCAATAGAAGCGCTTTTTGGTTTTGAGGAGCTCAGTGAGGGGTGCAATTAGTTCCCCGCAAAAGAGAATGAACTTGCGCACGTAGGCAATCATGCCTAAGAATGTCTGCACCTGGCCCACATCAGTGGGGGGCGGCATGCTAGTGATTGCCTTGATTTTGGCAGGGTCGGGCTTTATCCCTTGAGCAGAGATGGTGTGCTCAAGGAATAGCAGCTCTGACTTGAGGAACTTGCATTTGGAGGGTTTAGCTTTTAGCTGGTTTTCCCAAAGGGTGTTGAGGACAGCACGGAGGTTTTGGAGGTGTGTAGTTTGATCTTGACTGAAGACAATAATGTTGTCAAGGTACACAACCACACACTTCCTAATCAGTTCCTTGAAGGCTTTGTTCATCAACATGGCAAAGGTAGAGGGAGTGTTGGTCATTCCAAAGTTCATGACACGACACTCAAACAACCTGTAGCGTGTGCGGAAGGCAGTTTTTGCCTCATCCCCTGGTGCAATGCGGACCTGGTTGTACCCTGCAGTGAGATCAATCTTGCTAATGACCTTCACACCTGCAAGTGTATCAAACAGGCTGTCAATTAGCGGCAGGGGGTACTTATTCTTGATAGTCACCTCATTTAGGGTGCAGTAGTCTGTGACCAGGTGAAGGGACCTGTCCTTCTTGGCTACAAAGAAGACAGCTGGCCCTTATGGAGAGAGCAAGGGGCAAATGCAGCCCTTATCAAGCGCGTCCACAAGGTGTTGGTGGAGGGTCTCATCTTCCTTTGGTGTAAGTTGGTATAATGGTTGTGCTTTAGGTAACAATCCCTGAAGTTGTACAGCGTGCTGAATCTCCCGGAGAGGAGGTAGTTGTTCAAGTGTCTCACTGAATACGTCCTTGTACTCCTTGAGGAGGGCAGCAAGCGCTGGTGGTGGTGAGGAGGTCAAGGGAGGAACCGCTGATAGTTCAGCGCAGATAATTTTGACTGAGCATTGATTAAAGTCTAGTTTTCCCCCCTTGAAATTGTACGAGCCTGTCTCTGTTATTCTGAAAACACGGTATCATGGAGTAACTTGCTCATTTCCACAGGGTAGATCTGAAACCCCACCCCATTTCTATTGAGGGTGATGACAGAGGTATCCCAGTCAATGCTGGGGCGGTTGTGTCGAAGCCAGTTGAGGCCAGCAATTACGTTGTGGCTGAGCCTGGCCATGATTGGCCCAGAGAGCTTAACCTGGATGTTCCCCATTCTTACAGAGAAGGGTACCGTCTTGTGGGTGATTGCAACTCTGCAGGAGTCAGCTACTTGTACTGCTTTGAACCTGCTGGGCACTTGGTAAAATTGCTGAGAGTCGGCAAACGCCTGGTCCACCATAGTGTGGTCAGCGCCAGTATCTACCAATAATTTGTGGGTGTTCCCACGGAAACAGAAGGGATAGGATAAGTGTGTTACTTTATTTGAGGAGTGACTTGCTTGCAGTACAGGGTTGTCACTGTGGGCTTGGAAGACATCCATGGTTTTGACTTTGTGGATGTTGTAGTCACAGGGGTTCTTTGCGAGCAAGGATTGAGAGGATGGATTAGGTGGGGTTGCAGGTCCTCTCATTGCTACAACCCCCAGGCTTTTCCCTGATTGTCAGGGATCCACTCTCAGGCGGCTGGCCCACCGGTTTTGGGGGTAACTTGGGCCAGGTTTTTTTGCTGGCAGGGCCCACCATAAGAGAGGAGCCAACTTTAGAAGGTAAGAAGCAGACTTCCCCACCCAAGACCACGGGCTGTCAGCCAGAACAATGGTATCCACCACCCCCGTGAGGGTGATGTACACTATTCCAAAAAGCTTACTGGTATGATTGGTTGGGAGGTCAGGGGAGGAGCCTGGCATTGGTTTGGATGTTAAGGGTGGTTCCATATAGATGTTGTAGGCTGGGAGATAGTTGAATTTTCCTATAAATAGCTTGGGGGTAGAGAATATCCACGGGCCTTGGTGGTTGTATCTGATGGCAGATTGGATCTGGGCTAATGGGTCAATTTCAATGATCTTCTCTGGTGTATAATCTTTATATTTGAGCTTTAATGGATATTCAGTAAAATGAACGGGCCCAAAGGGGACGCCAGGTGGACAGAAAACTACTGGCAGAGGGGCAGGTGGGCCAGGAGATCTTGAACTGAACTGATAGACGGCAAATACAAAATATGGCAGTAGCTGTGTAAGCCAAAGTAACATAACCTTTATTCAAAAATGGCAATAAGTTTGGAGCGCGGGGTCCTTGGGCCTATATAGCACCCCACCTCCAAACTTAATCATTTTCCATGGGGGGTCATCAGGGCATTGGGAAAGGCAGGGCCGGGGAAATTGGGGACTTGGGTCTAAAGGCAGCAAAATGGCGCTTGTCCCGGGAGTTCTTTCATTGGTTGTGACTCCCAATTTAGCTATCTGATTATCTTGCTCTAGTGTTGTGGTCATGGGGCCAGGTTGCAGGCCGGTGCCTCTTCCTTGGGTTGGCTCCTGATTGGTTGCTGGTGAAGACTTTAAACTCATGAAGCTAATAGTTGTTGCCTGGTCACCTCCATTAGGTGCCATGATTGGCGCTTCACTTAGTGCAATAGTTTCTTTGACTTAATTTGTATCACTGGATGGGCCATCATCTTCAGCGTCAGCTTGCGGGGGCTCAACCCCAGAAAAATGTGGGTGGGTGGTCCCGCAGTCCATAGGCCCGGCAGCCTGGGGGAATCTAGGTTCCAGGTTCAATTCCTGCTCTTGTGCCTGGGGTTCCAGAGGAGGAGAATTGTCAATCCTGACACTGATCCTCAATCTGCGCTAGCTGGAGCTCCCCCTTGCGGGGGCATTTAGTCCCATTATCCTGCTGACGGGGCTGGCGGCGGCCCACTTGACTGTGGCCATTTGTCAGGGACCCACTTTGCAGGGAATAAACTTCCCAGCTGATGGGCCAAGGCCCCTACATTTAATCCTGCTATGACCAAACTGATAGGAACTGTGACCATTGCAAGATGCCCAAGCTGTCCTAGATAGGCAAACCTTCCAAACATAGAACTGAATTGCCCTAGTAGATAGTAGCCCACCAAGTACGTCAAGAGGTAAAAGGAGGCGTAAGGTCTAACCAGAGTAGGTTCAGAGGGTGGGGGAGCAGATGAACGGCCATAGTGAAATTTACGTCCCCAGTGTCCAGAATTATATTTGAACCATCCATTGGCAAGGGATTCCTTCTGGTGGGAGTCATCTGGGGAGGAATTATACCAGTCAGTTGTTGGAGTTGGGTTTTTCAAGGTGAACACCTTGGACAAGAAATAGGCTAGAAACCAAGATAGGAAGAGAATTCCTCTCATGGCTTCAGAAAAGGAGTGTTATCAAAAGTGGATGAGTAGCTAGAAGAGTAAAAGTCTTTATTGTTGGAACAATTTGAAATGAATAAGTTTGGGCCTTTAAATAGGCTTAAAATCATGGCTGAAGAAAATATGGGAGGAGTTTCTTGAGATATGAGAGGATTTACATGAAGATTGTGATTTGTGGCATATCTGACTAGATTTTAAAATACCTTAATCTTTAAGTTCATATTGTTTTACCAGGATCAGCCACAAAAATACAAGCAAGTGGTTGATAATTAAGCGGTGTAATCTCAGAAGATGGGTTGATTTCATGTATGGAGCCATATCCTTTGAGAGCGGGTTGTAAATAGAGCGGGTTACTGGATCCAGCCAATCAGGAGTTAAGCGGTAAGTGACATTTGCTAGTTGATTAACATTTTCAAATTTGAAAGGCTTTTCAAAAGCAAAATTCAATTCCATAGGCTGAATATAAAAAGGTAAAACAAAGCTATAGGATGTCCCAGTCTTAACTAACTCTTCATTTACAGCGTCCTGGGTTCAAATCTGGGTCTTGGAAGTATCCAAACAATTACCTGGAATTGTTGACTTTGTTGTGTTATTTTTAAATTGTGTGTCTTCAATCCCTTGGTTCTGATGTTGATTTTTAATTATCTCTTTCCCAAGATTTTCAATGAAAGTAAGGTAGTCAGGGAAGGAATCCCTGACACTATCCTCCCCAGGATAGTCCCTATCCTCCAGAGTCCCCTTGTAGTGTGAGAGGACTTCCAGTGCATTCTCTAGATTTCCTTCTGGTTCCCAAGAGTTGGATTCTACTTTGTACCCTTTCCACTTGACCAGGTATTGATGTTTGCCTTGCGAGGTGCGGTGATTGAGGATGTCTTCTACATCCCATTCCGGAGTATGGTTCAAGATGATAGGAGGAGGGTCCTTGTGATCCATGTCAGATGGTAACCCTTTGAACTTGGACAGAAGGCTAACTCAGAAAACATCATGGGCAAAGGAGCCAGCAGGGAGTTTGAGTCAGAAATTAACATCAGAGCGTCGTTCAATGACCAAAAGTGGGCCAATCTTCTTTGGCCCTAGTTTCTGACCTGGAATATCCAGTTTGAGGTTCTTGGCACTGAAGAACACGTAGTCTCCCACTTGAATGTCTTCTGGGGTTCTTTGATGTTTATCAGCTTGGTTCTTATACTATAGGACCGCCTTTTCCAGTTGTGTCTTAAGTTGTTGATGATTCTTGAGTAAGGAGGTTGCACATTGATGTGCTGACAGAATGGTGTCTTCAGTGGTTGGTTTGGGGAGGTCTTCTGGGTTGTATTCATAAGTGGCAAAGAAGGGGGATACTCCAATAGAATCATGGTGGTTGGTATTATAGCATAGTTGGGCGAGCGGGAGTAGACTTACCCAATCATCCTGTTGCAAGTTCACATAGTTCCTGAGAAACCCTTCTAGTACTTGATTAATCCTTTCTGTCTGTCTGTTGGTCTGAGGATGGAAGGATGTAGACATGAGAGTTTTAACTCGTAAGGTCTTCATTAGAAACTGCAAGAACTTGGATGTGAATTGAGTACCTCAATCCAAGATGATGTTATTGGGGATTCCATGGTTGGCAATTACATGAGTGAAGAACATGTTGGCAGTGTCTTCTGCTGTTGTGCACTTAAAGGGGATAAATATAGCATATTTGGTTAGCCAATCTACTACCACAAAGATGCCGGTCATGTTGTCACTCTCTGGAAGGTCTACAATAAAATCCATGGAAATGGAATACCAAGGGCGCGGAGGAATGGGCAAGGGTTTGAGTAGTAATTGGGGCTTCATGGTGGAGGGTTTGTTGCGGCCACACAGCACGCATGTGGTGATGTATTTGACAACTGTCTTCTTCAGATTAGGCCACCAGTATCTTTTTTGGATTCTCTTGACTGTTTTGTGAATACCTCCATGTCCTGTGAGAGGGGAGTCATGGAAGCTTTCCAGGATTGCTTGTTGGTGTTCATTGGTTGGTACATAAAGGTTTCCATTCTTTGACCAAGATCTGTTGTTTAGTGTAAGCCCAGGGGGAATGTTATCCTTATTAAGGAGTTGAGATGCTATGATGTCCTGATCCAAGGTGGATAAATAAGCTATAGTCATGATGTGGGAGAGGAACTGATCTTCAGAGAGTATGGCATGTTCATTATGTTTGACATAAGACTGACTAGGGTCATCCAAATCCTCTTGTCTGCTGATGGCATCAGGTACTACATTCTTATGTCCTGGCGTATAACTAATCTTGAAGTCAAAGGCAAGCAGGTCTATAGCCCATTGTGCCAGACGTGGGCTAACCTTTCTCTTCTCGGTGAAATATAGTAGATTCTTATGATTGGTTCTGATTAGAACGGGGAATTTACTTCCTTCCAAGTAGTGACGCCAGTGGTCCAAGGATTTAACAATGGCAAATAGTTCCTTCTTGTATATGTGGTAATTTCTCTCTTGGACAAGCAGCTTATAGGAGTAGAATGCCACAGGGTGGAGTTCACTATCCTCCCCAAGCTGCAGCAACACCCCTCCTAGGGCAAAGTCAGAGGCGTCTGTGTCCAAAAAAAATGGGTGTTCAGGATCCGGACAGAGAAGAACGGGTGCCAAGGTGAATTGCTTCTTGAGGGATTCAAAAGCCAGATCGGCTTCAGGTGACCAGACAAAGGGGACCTTCTCAGAGGTAAGGTGCATGAGAGGGAGAGCGGTAGCAGAAAAGTCCTTGATAAACTTGCGGCAAAAATTTGCAAGGCCCAAGAAGCCACAAAGCTTGGTGCGTGTTGTAGGTCTAGGCCAGTCCAGGACTGCCTGGATCTTGGAAGGGGCAACTGCAAACCTCCAGGGTTAATCTTGTACCCAAGAAACTCAATCTCAGTGACAAAAAACTTGCATTTTTCAAGCTTACAGAACAAACGGTTGTCAATGAGTAGTTGGAGGACCTCTCGTAGGTGTTTCGTGTGGGCCTCCTTGTTCTGCAAGTATACCAGAATATTGTCAAGGTAGACAACAACGCAGACGTCAAGTAGAGGGAAGAGGACCTCACTCATTAGGCCTAGAAAGGCTGCAGGAGCGTTACTCAAACCAAAGGGCATTACAAGGTATTCATAGAGCCCAAAGGGAGTACAAACTGCCGTCTTCCATTCATGACCTTCAGCAATACGTATTTGGTTATAAGCACTGCAGAGGTCTAGTTTATAGAAAAACTTGGCGTGGGTAAGTTGGTTGGTCAAGGACTCTGCAGATGTTAAGGGGTTTTGGTTCTTAATAGTTATGGAGTTTAGTCTGGTGAAGTCTACAACAGGTCTCAAGGTCCCATCCGCTTTCCCTACAAAGAACATGGGTGATGAACATGGGGAGTTGGATTGACGCATAAACCCTTTGGCTAAGTTTTTGTCAAGGTATGCCTTCATTGCAATTCCCTGTGCTTGGTTCATGGGGTAAAGCTTTCCCCAGGTGGGTGAGGAGCCTGGTATCAAGTCAATTCTAAGGTCAGATGGTCTTTGTTCAGGCAGGACTGAGCAGAGTTCCTTGCTAAAGGCAGTTTTTAAGTCTTGAATTTCCTCTGGAACCAAACTCAGATGTTGGGCTCCCCACAAGAAGTAGAGAGTTCAAGTACGCAGTGAAGTTCTTTGGTACTTGATGGTAAGGTTTTTTAAGAGGCACTGTGGTTGGTTGTCCGTGGGAGTGAAGCGTGAACAATTTGGTGTCCCAATTGAACTGTAACTTGGCTTCCTGACACCAGGGAAAACCTAATACCAATGGAAAGGCCAAGTTGGAGTGCGTGGAGGTGGGTAGATGGTATGAGTTCTTCCCTACCTGAGCGTGGAGGGGTTTGGCTAGACGTTCTACCCGGGCAGGGGTGCCTTCAGCAAGTCTTACAGAGGCTAGACCTGAGGTCTCTAACCCTAATGAAGTCAAAAGATCTTGGTCAATGAAGTTCCCCATAGCTCCTGTGTCAATTAGTGTGTAGCTGGCTGTAGTGCCAAATTCATGGTCTAGAAAAACGGGCATAAAGAGCGTAAGACTGAGTGGGAGATTTATTGGCATCAGTGGTCAAAAGAAGATGGCCTGAAACGGATTGTACCTTTGAGAGTACCTGGCAATCTTTAGCTGAGTGTCCTGTTTGTCCACAGTAGAGGCACAATCCTTTGCGGACTTGCCGTTGTTTCTCTTTGGGGGCTAACTGGTACCCTCCCCTGGGTTTAGGAACTAATCCCTTGGGAACCTTGGCAGGGGAGGGTAAGTTACAGGCGGGCATAGTCTTGGTGTTGTTCCAAGAAGGGAGTTGCTTTACCTTGGAGGACCATTTCAATACCTCTTTGGTAAGCTCAGAAAACTTGTCGGGAAGTACATGGTGGGCTAAGAAGTTCTTGAGTTCTGGATATAATTTTTTCTGGAACAGGTAGCAAGCTTTGGCGTCTGTCATCCCAATTGCTTCTTTGCAATGAGAGAATTCTTCAATATAGTCCTTGGTGGACATTCTGCCTTGATACAAGGTCATTATGCAATTGTGGAGTTCTTCAGTGGTCTGTGCTGGCACTACAGTAGCCAATAAGGAGTTGCAAAAGGCAGGGTAGTTGTTGAGTAGTTTCTCTCCTTGAAGGGTGGCCTTGGCGTACCAGACACGCGCCTTGCCTGTGAGCTTCTTGGCAACGTGGTGGACCTTCTGTGTGTCAGTCTGGAATTGGGCCGGTGATGTTTCAAACAGGGATTGTGAGAAGGCCAGGAGCATCAGGATCTCGTTACCTTTGTTGTTATCAGGAGATACTGCGGAAATCTGGTTCAGTACCACTGTTTGGTTCTGAACCTGCTGAGGAGCTGTTGCACTGGAGGTAGCGGTGGTTCTGGTCTGAAGGGAAAGGTGAACAAGACAATAGGTGGCCAGGCTGATGATGGTAGTGACCAAGGTGACCGCAAGACTCTTGATGATTGCAGTATAGAGCAGGTAGTTTGCGGGGGTTGGTTCTGAACTTCTAAGTAAGAAGCTCAAAATGGGTTTCAACAAACTGTCAGGGACCCACTTTGCAGGGAATAAACTTCCCAGCTGATGGGCCAAGGCCCCTACATTTAATCCTGCTATGACCAAACTGATAGGAACCGTGACCATTGCAAGATGCCCAAGCTGTCCTAGATAGGCAAACCTTCCAAACATAGAACTGAATTGCCCTAGTAGATAGTAGCCCACCAAGTACGTCAAGAGGTAAAAGGAGGCGTAAGGTCTAACCAGAGTAGGTTCAGAGGGTGGGGGAGCAGATAAACGGCCATAGTGAAATTTACGTCCCCAGTGTCCAGAAGTATATTTGAACCATCCATTGGCAAGGGATTCCTTCTGGTGGGAGTCATCTGGGGAGGAATTATACCAGTCAGTTGTTGGAGTTGGGTTTTTCAAGGTGAACACCTTGGACAAGAAATAGGCTAGAAACCAAGATAGGAAGAGAATTCCTCTCATGGCTTCAGAAAAGGAGTGTTATCAAAAGTGGATGAGTAGCTAGAAGAGTAAAAGTCTTTATTGTTGGAACAATTTGAAATGAATAAGTTTGGGCCTTTAAATAGGCTTAAAATCATGGCTGAAGAAAATATGGGAGGAGTTTCTTGAGATATGAGAGGATTTACATGAAGATTGTGATTTGTGGCATATCTGACTAGATTTTAAAATACCTTAATCTTTAAGTTCATATTGTTTTACCAGGATCAGCCACAAAAATACAAGCAAGTGGTTGATAATTAAGCGGTGTAATCTCAGAAGATGGGTTGATTTCATGTATGGAGCCATATCCTTTGAGAGCGGGTTGTAAATAGAGCGGTTTACTGGATCCAGCCAATCAGGAGTTGAGCAGTAAGTGACATTTGCTAGTTGATTAACATTTTCGAATTTGAAAGGCTTTTCAAAAGCAAAATTCAATTCCATAGGCTGAATATAAAAAGGTAAAACAAAGCTATAGGATGTCCCAGTCTTAACTAACTCTTCATTTACAGCGTCCTGGGTTCAAATCTGGGTCTTGGAAGTATCCAAACAATTACCTGGAATTGTTGACTTTGTTGTGTTATTTTTAAATTGTGTGTCTTCAGTCCCTTGGTTCTGATGTTGATTTGTAATTATCTCTTTCCCAAGATTGTCAATGAAATTAAGGTAGTCAGGGAAGGAATCCCTGACACTATTGCCAGTTGTTGTATGTGGTTGGGATGGAGCATCACTGGTACGGTGGAAGCCCATTGAGGCCTGGTTGTTAGCCTCCACGATGGCCTTGTAGCAGTCATTGATGGAGATACAGCAACCTAGGGGGACCCACTTGCAGATATGAGGTTTTAACCCATTGACAATGAGGGTGAGTAGCATTACATTTCTGTCAGTCATGGCTTTGGGAGCGGCAGCAAGCGCTTGTTGCCAGGCGGCAAGGTACTCAGGAACGGAACCAGTTTGTTTGATTGCTATAAGAGGAGTCCTCACGACAATGGGGAGAAGGTTTTGCTGTAGCGGGACTTGGTGGCATCTTGGAATGCCGCCCAGGTAACGTCGAGTTCTTGACTGGCCCATTTGGTGAACCACACAGCGGCGGGGCCCGTGAGGTGACCAGACGCAGTGGCGACCCACATGGGCTCAGGAACCTGACAGATACAGAGGCAGGTTTCAGTAGATTGGAGGCAACTGACGATGTCGGCCCCTTTGACGCCACCAGCGAAGGATTCTAGCTGAAGGTTGAGCATGCGTTGGGACAGGTCTGACTGAGGTGGGGTGATGTTGGCGTCACGCTGCCCGAGGCAGAGCCAATTGTACACGCTGGTGAGGACTAGCTGGTCCTGATAGATGACATACCCGTCGGAGATGTCCCCCTTGGGGATTGGCAGGAAAGTTTCTTGTTGGGGAGTAGCCATACGGCCGTACTCCGTCCTTTCTTGGGGAGATTTTGTTTTAGGCAGGCTGTAAACCTACTTTTGCTACCACTGTTGCAACTGAACCAATGAGGATTCAGTGTTTGGAATTGGGGAAGACAACAGTCCAATAGAAAGGACAGAATAATAAGAATAAGGTATTGTTTATTGTAGAATATTGTGATTAATATATCATATGAGGAAGGCCACAAGAGGGTGGCATAGTAGGAAGTTTCATGTAAGGTTTGAAGCTGAGGAATAACTTGTGTGGGGATCAGCAAGTCAAATTGGTAACACTCCTAATTAGGATGAAGTACCCGCCATTTGATATTTGCCATCAGATTAACCCAGGCCGTTAGATATGCCAAGGGGCAACTCATCGAGCACCCCCTGTGTGTCGTAAGATACGTTAGCAGGTGAGTCTGGAAACTCGGTTGCAACATGATCTTGATGCTCTCTGTTTAAATAGTGCTACAGAATTTCAAGCCCTTCAGGAACAAGTCTGATCTCAAGCCCATGAATTGGATTAGATACAAAACATTCTTAATTGATTCCAGTTTAATTTGGACAATCTCTTGGATGCTCTGATTACTTCCTCAAATTCTAATGCTGCTCTCAGCTTTGCAGGATAATTTAGCCCTATGGAAGAGAAGTTGATTGTTTAAGAGAAAATTGGCCTTATTCTTACCTGGCATGGCTCATACCGTCATGGATGACATTTCCCCCGAAATAAGTGGGAGGCTCCAGCTAGGAGAATTGAACTCGGGACCTGATTCTGAGGGTCGGGGGGATCCTGCGGGCCTTGGGCTGCCCGCCCATGCTTTTCGCGGTGACTGGTGGAAGTGCTGAAACTGGCATTGGTTCAAATCCGACTGATCACAGAATTTGGCTGGCCCGCCTGGCCACGGATCTGCAAGAGCAGGCTGAAAGCGCTGAACCAATCTGGTGGCATCCCGGTCATACTTGACGGGCCGTCCAAAAAGGGGCTTGCTGCTCAGCACAATGGGCCAATATCCAAAGGGAATCCAGATAATTGGCTAGAAACCCGGGCCGCTGGGCCATGTGATCCCCAGTCACATAGTGACCCCAAAGCCAATCCTGAATATGTGCAACTTACAGAGCAAAGGTTGTCCCGGCTTAAGGTTTCTGAAGGCCACTTAGTCCTAAATGACGGGAACACCAGTAGCAGTGATGAAGCCATGAAAATGTTGTCCTCGGGCCGTCAGATGGAAGTCATTCCAGCAGGATATGGTGGGCCAGAAGGATCGGAATGTGGCCAGAACTCTTGGCCCAGAGGAAACTGAGCAAACTCAGCTATCAGGGGATGGGCTAGATTCCAAACTTGGCATTGTAAATGGTATTTAACCCCCGTGAAGTCTTGATGAAATGGTATTGCCATTCTGAAATCAATAAGATTATGGGGCCTTGGTTCTACCATTTTGTTCTTTATTTTGTCTAGGTTTTTTTCTATTTTACTACTTTTCCAACTGAAAATCTTGGGCAGACGGCCCACATTCCTGAGGAAGCCCCCCAAAACCCAGCCCATGTTTTATTGTCCTCTGGGAGCGCCCCTTGATCTGCTTCATTTCTCTGACTATCCCCTTAAGCCAGAGTGTCGGGAGTTGACCATGAAAGAGACCCTCTACCCAGATTACCTGGCCCAACAGATTACCTCACGAACAGCTTTCCACAAAGGTGCTTGGTGCAAACAACCAGCCCCTGAAGTCTGTGTGAAGTATAACTATTTGCCTACCTACCAGATAGATATGGAAGCACCCCCAACACCCAAACCTGACCACCTACACCCCATCCCAGGATTGTCTCCACCCACAGCCAACCAATATGCAGGCATTGCCTACATCATCTTGGCTAGGTTAGTTGACATTATGATACCCACCGCTGGACCCTGGGCCTTAGTAGGACGATCAGCATCTCATCTCATCAAGTTAGTGCCCCTCCTATGGTGGGCTCTACCCTCCTCCCAACCGAGCAAGTTGGCAGCTGAGGCTAACAGTCCCTCCCCTGGGATGCGGTATCCTAACAAAAGCTATCATTATCTTGCTCAAAGTAAATACTTTTGTGTGGAGTCCTTTCGAATTGCAAGTGATTTAACCTCAATTTAAAAGATATTCACCGGCACTGAACTCCAGCCTAGGAGATTCCATGTTTAGGTCCCGGCCAATGCTTTAACACATGCAAGCGATAGCAGTCACCCTCGCCAGCTTTGCCGGCATTTCTGTTCTTTGGAAGAGCTGGCTCAACAATTGTTGCTGGCATCTCCTTCCCGCTACATCGTGCAAGGATCTGACGCCTGTTAATAGCCTTTATCTACGGCGTGAAGCCAGCTGGTTAGATCTTCCTGACCCTGCATCCCAAAAGGCTTGGTAAAGCCAACCGACTCAGGTTTGATCTGAAGCTTTCCTTCCAGGTTCCTGTTAGCCCACTGCATCCACTTGAACCCTGCTGGCACGGGGTGGAAATTTCAGGGTGCCTATGAGATCCTGTATCCTGCTCTGATTGAATGAGATGGTAAAGGGTTCAATTCAATGGCCATGGTTACAAAATCTCACTTCAGATCGTGGATCGTGTAGGTTGCGCCTGATAAACTTGTGTTTTGTCAAGCAGGTTGTACTTCTACAGTGTCTGTTTTATTTGTAGCAAAGTTTAGCCTTTTAAAGTCGTTGGTTCTGGTGTGTATGGCTTGTAAGCTCTGTTTTCTGATGTCTTGAAAGATTGATCGCATTTGCCATGATAACCAATGTAGAAGATATCTCTTGGATCAGCTGCTCTGGTATTCTAGTGGTTGGCGTGCTGCTGGATGATCCCCCGTGATTGAACCAGTGTTTCTAGCTTAGCTTCTCTAAGACCATTCGTATCTTGGTAGATAATAGAGTGGTTGTCTAAAAACCTTGATAAAACGTTGTTTGCCATATCAACTCGGATGCTGCTCAGATCTGATGAACCGTCTCCAACGATTAATCAAGCTTGGCCAAGCCTTCTGCCGGGGATGCTTCGGCTCTTGGCCGTTACCGCTAGAACTGAATAACTTAATATTTTGAAATAAATCTTTGAAGAGAGTGGCCGGGAGCCAGAATCTGGCCGAAGCAGCCCTAGTGATGATGGATGCTTCCTGTGGCATAGTAAAATATTTGTATGCACGTATTTACAACAAAGTTGGTTGGGTTTAGAAATCAGCTATTTCTGATCACTCGGTAGAGAACGTCAACTTCTTTAGCTTGGACGTATGTTTCTCTTCTGATCAAGTTTCACTGGCGTTTATTTAAAGCTAATCTTTCGGGGGATACTCTTAATGTGAACTTGCATCTTGTTCTTAAGGTATCTCTTTCCTGGTGTGGATGATAGAATATTGGTACGATGACTTAATTTTCAGCTAGGCTAAAATAAAAAGATGATGTAACGTTTTCCGAAACTGAAGGTACGGTATCTTCTTGATAGTTACGTTAAACCCTGGCGTTTCTTGGATCCAAGAATCATTTGAGGATCGTGGCAGCAATGCTAATCAGCTTGGTAGGTCTAGGCTGGATTGAAGCTAGAGTATGCTACTCAAACAAGAACTAACTGGTATTGTCTAAATTAGCTCGGTTGAAACAGTAAACTGGAGTAAATCTAGTATGGAAGTGGTCAAAAGAGGCAGCATAAGAAAGGGTAACATTTGAACTAAGAGATGCTATGTTCAAGCTTTAAAACTGTGCAGACTCCAGCATAAATCAGAACTAAGAATACATGCTTACTCCATGTGAAAGCAAACTCCCATTTGAATTGAAATAAGTTCCAGGATATCCTGACTATGGCTTAATTCGATCCATGCCAGCATTTTAAATTAAAGCAGGAGGAGAGTGTATCAAGTACGTCAAAACTTCCCAGCAGCAACACCACTTAAATTGCACGTTTGGGCTCATGAAAGCAACATATGGATATGTAACCATGAGTGTTGCAATCATACGAGGAGTTGCTTCGGAAATAAAGCAAATGATTAATCGGGAAAGCTTAGAAAATAAACATGCTAAAAACTAGTTTGCTCTTCAGCTACCAACATTATTTGGAGTTAACGCGTTTGCAAAGCTTACCTAGAAACCCCTTTAAAGTTGATATTGCGGTAGGGAAACTCCAACAAGTGTTCTGATATGTGCAGAGAGTTAAACGCAGGAGTTTCAAGGAACGTGAAGCCTTTTTACAAGTCAGAGACATGAACAGTTTTACCAGGTGTTCAGAATTACCAGGGGTCGTTATCTTTGAAGAAAAATGTGCAGCTTTCTTTGTAGTTCCAAGCAAGGGGCGTGAGACAGAGAATAAAAATAGCACAAGCCTAGAAAGTCTACATTTAAGCCCAGAAGATACCAACTCTGAACCCGAGCATGTATCCATTGAACATCAAAAGAATCAAGTTTATCAGAAGAAGCTCTAAACAGGAAAAGTATAGTACAAACATCCGCGATCCATAGTAACTTCAAGAGGTCCGTGAGTGGGGCATGAATAAACAGATTCCCTCGCATAATATAAAAGGTGAACCCAGCCAATAAATTTAGGTAGACTGTTTTTAGTTAACATGCATAGGATGTTGGAGGGGAATGAACTATAGGGAGGAAGGATACACGGAGCCGAAGCATATAGGGGAATTAGCAGGTTAGCGACGAGAATCCCGTCTGGTTGGTCGGTCATATGGCTTCTCCGGCACGTGAGCCCGGTTAGAGCTACGGCTGGGCCCCGAGGAGTTTCGACTAGTCGAAGGTGCTGGAGCAGCCCGGGACTCTTGACGAGGAGGAGGGACCGACCGAGAGGGGACCGGGTCAGGTTTGAGCTGAACGATAAGAGTGCGGTTATCGGCGACAACGTTATGCATTCTGTCGACAGCTGCTTGTGCCTCCTTCTTCTTCCCATACTTGATCTCAGCGTTGCCAGAGCAGCGGCTGTGCTCGTCATAGAGTAGGGAGACTTCGACAAGCTCACCAAAATGACCGAAGCACTCGCGTAAATCAGCTGTATTGGCTTCGGGGTCCAAGTTGCTGACCAAGATAGTAGCGGGGCCAGAAGCTCCTTTGATAGCAACAGAAGTTTCCTGGGGAGCTGGCTCGGGCTCAGGGCGACGCTCTGGGGAGCGGTTGCGCTCTGCAGGCTTGGGTCTGTTTCTGCCGTGGTCTCTGTTGTGGCCCTTGTTGTAGTTGTTTGACTTGGAGTTTGCCCGAAGCTGAGCGGTGGTGATGGGGCCGGCCTTGCCTTGGGCTTCGCGAGCAGCACGGGAAAGGAGAGGACCTTCGCGTTGGTTACCTCTATTGTTAGAGTTGTTCTGGGACTTCCCGTTGCGGCCATGAGGAGGTGAGCGGTTGTTGTTATTACCCCCGTTTCGGTTCGATCTAGAGGGCTCGTCGACACCAAAGCGGTCGTGACGCCATTGGCCTTTGGGGGGAGCGTCAGAGCGACTGTTTCTGCGAGGGGGGCCAGCGTTCTGCTTGGGCTTCTTGGTCTTGGCGGCCTTGGGAGGAGGCGTGTTTCTAGCGGCACGCTTGGCAGCCTTCTCTTGGGCGATGATATCGTCGAGGGACATTGCTAACTTATCCATTGTATCTGTACTTGAGTGAGGTAAGTAAGCTTGTAGAAGAGGCAACTTTGGTTGAAAAAGTGTATTGTGTCACCTCCTGGCCATCAAAGTATAAATACCTCATTCCTCAGCGTGGCACTCGATTGGGCGATGGGCACCATTTAAATTAGAGATTATTGTCCTCACTGAATGAAAAAATTCGCCATATGGCTAAGCCTTGATTCGAGTTGATTCGATTCTAGCACGTGGCCCTACACAATTGACTTACCCAGGCTGTTTTATGTGTCATCCGTTTATTCACCTCAATCTTGTGGGATAAGCGTATTCCGCTTCCTATTGGCCACACTCAACATGACCTGATTGTCCTTGTCGTTAGGGATGTTTTATAACCGAACTTGCAATAGAATATATAAGAAAAGATCCACGCTTCACCTGCTTGGATTTAAATCGAAACAAAAGCCATGCATTTGGAATTTCCTGCCAGTTTGGATTCACAGTGGGCAAAGTGAAAACGCGTCTTCGCATGCGATGCTAAAGATTCCACATGACCCCATCCCATGGATCGTTCGCATCCAAGTATGGCGTGATAGCGTTAAAGGGCTACTCGAATTAAAAATATTTTCAATCCCGCTTGACCTGTCTTGACTTATATCCATTTTATACAAGTTGGGCTGCTTCGGGCATGCCCCAAGCACCGGTCAGTTTCTGGCTCTGAGTCACTTATTTAAAGATCTATCTAAGAATAGTTTAAATATTAATTTATTCCGTTTTGGTGTAGCGGCCCAGAGCCGAAGCATCCCTAAGTACGACCGTTAAGTAAAGATAGGTTTGATAAGCTTTCTGAACATGGATTTATTGATATATAGAATAAGTAATGATACTGCTCCAATTTATAGGCGTAATCAGGTGGCATAGAGGCTGATTTACCACTGATCAACGGTGGTGCTTCAGGTTGAAAATGGGATTGCCAATCTGAGGCAGAGCGTAAAGTTTTGATTTACGCTGTCCATCACAGCGCTAGGATTTTTTGGCGGAAAGGGACAGATCCTGAATAATTTCCCCCCTTTTATCTGAACCAATACCAGGCTCTTGATGGTAGAGCTCCCCAGTTTCGCTGCATCGATGTAAACGCTATGGTGACAGATTCGCATCTGGCCCAAATCTCGAATCAGCTGGTCCTGGCTTCGGTGACAAACTTTTGTAACCCCTGTTTAACTTCACTTCCTTTCGGTTTAATAGACAGGATCTCTCAGCTATCTTTTGCTTCTGTTTAATCCGATTGGCTAAACGGAGTTTCCACCGAGGCAGGTGATGTTGACACCTTCAGTTCGTATTTCCCCTTCCTTTGGTTCAAGTTATATCCAACATTCGTAGCTAGCCTAGGGCTGCGTCGTCCCACCCCCGGACAAAGATCTTCTTTTTTCCGGCATTCTGGAAGATCGGATTTAAAATCAGCTTCGAATAGAAAATATATTACCTTCCACATTTTCAGAAACTTCGGACGGAATCCGGGTTTTGTCCGGGGGTGGGACGACGCAGCCCTAAGCTAGCCACTACAATACCAATTAAACCCACTTTTGAATCGATAGAATTCAAGTTGCCAGCTCAACGTGAAACGCTTGGCCAAGTGTCAATATCTTATTTTCCCGCCTTCCCTTCATCACCCGACATCCTATGACGTAACCGCACCTGCCACCCATAGCTTCACTAATGGCGAGTGATCCCCTAAGCTTACCCAACCATTTCCCACGTGCCCAAATTGTGGGCAGTTCCACGTAGCCAGTTACGTTCAGCTATCCCTTCGAAATGTGCTACATCAATATACCCAGCCCAACCCTTTGCGAACGGGTCTGAGCATTTATTTCTCCAGAGATGACGGTACGATATCTAACTAAGCTGATCCTATACTCATCGCACTTTGAATAGTTTAAGCTGGTTAATCCCAACCATTCCCGCTGCCCGACCCCTGTGAAAGCTGATAACCTCATGGAATAAATTTAGATTGACCGTACGCCAGGTTTAGATCCCGCTACTACTCTGTTCACCAAGGCTTTAAAATAGATTGGGCAGGCCCAAGCTTTGATCTTTTATCAACCCCCCTCTATCTAGTTCCGCTCGCGATTCCTTGATACAGTAGCTTTAAAAGCTATGGCGACAACCAAAAATACCTCAGATTTAAATGAAATGATTTCAGATTTGAATGAAATCCAAGTCGCGTGAGATTCAGGATTCAATTAATTTATAAAATCTCAGTTAATAAATGAACTGTCAAACAAAAAACAAAATTCTACTAGTCCATTATACAAAATTATATCAAACATCAAGCGGTGTAGTTCAAACCACAAACAAAACGGACTGGCACATCAAGTGAAATGGATGGATGCTGTTCTGGAGTATATTATAATCCAATCAGGATTCATATGGGGCACCAACAGAAGGACTAAAATGAAACAAAATTTGAGCAATCTAGAAGCAAGATTCCACAAGCACCAAACAAAATGAACTCACACAAGATGTGTAGTATGAGCAGCCTAAAATAGAAAAATAACAGTTTAACAGCCAATCAACAGCTATCCAATTTAGGACCAGAGGCATTTTATCCATTTTCATGGCTCCTGATTTATATGGAATGGTTTTGAGAACCTTCCAAATATGGGCTCAAGATTACAATAAAAATAAATCATTAAATTTTAAAATTTCTACTTTTAGTGATTTTATCCTAGATTTTAGTTCAATATGGTTTTCAACAGCAACATTTTTGACAGCGCCAGCAGCCAAGCCAGCTTCAATGGAGGCAAGGCTCAGAACGTGGAGGCACCTGTTTACACTCAAGCCTTTGAGGCGGGTAGCGAGGAAGCTGACCTGTACCTGATCACTGACCCCTATGGCTTTGACTTGTTCAGTAGTCATATAGTGTCTAGCTCTGCCCCTGCTCCCGTACCCATCCCCGCACAAGCTGCCCACCAACCAACCAATCAGGATGGCAACCTTGATTTGGAACAACTTCCTGCCACCAGCCAACCTGCCCCCTACAGCCAATCAGGATCCAGCTCCCCCAGCCCAGCCCCCTAAGCAACAAATCATCACTGCCCAAATTCTTCAGGAAATTGTGGCACTGAATCTACAGGGTGTGTCCTGGAAACAGATTGCCGCTCAGTTGCAATTTACCCAAGCTACTGTCATGCGGGAATTCAACAACCTGATGAACAGGGGGAATCTGATTGGGACAGCCAAGAAGCCCAAGAAGGCCCCCAAGTCACAAATATCTGAGGGGCAACTGTGGTAAGTTTGACTCCCTGGTGATTGACTCCCTTAAACTTTACTCCCTGGTAGTCAACACTATAGTAAAGTGAGAATTCAGCTTTTGCCCTGGTCGACAACTGGAAATTGTCACTTTTTTAATTAACAGATCTTGATGTACTGAAAACTTTTAATATAAAAACTTAAGCTATACAGCTAAAGTATACTAAAGTGACCCCAGAGAGCTCAGAAATGCAATAAAAACAGTAACTTAATTAATAGAAATAAGGAGAAATAAGCAATTATTTCTCATTTTACTATGCAATTTACACTCTTTGTTATAAAAATTGATGAGGTGCGCCTTTTGGGGAAGCTTCAAATATAAAAGTAGGAGGAGGAGAAGTATATTTTATTGGATGATACTTTAGACTTATATAGATTTAGCTGTGGCGGGATATTAGTTGGACCAAACCCAGGGGCTGGTCATGTGCTGGATGGGTTCGAGTCGTTGGATACCTGGACAGTCATGTGATATTGGTTTGTTGCCATTTCCGGTATGTCAAACGGTATATTGGAAAGTCACCAAATCGGGTGATGACTGGATGTTAGGTGTGATGGCAATAGCCAGAATACTTGTACATCCAGACCCTTGACACACCCCTCTCTTAAGGGGTTACTCGGGTACATCAGGAGGGGGCTTTGTCTTGACGGCTGCCGCCTGATGTTCCTGGAGTTGTTTAATAGTGGGCACCAACTGGGTCGAGTGTTCTCCTTTGCTAGGGCGGAGGCGAGATCTGTGGTACTTTTTGGTAATGGGTTCTTTGGCACCCTGGAACTTAACCAGGTAAGTGTTCCTATCTGGTTGGTATTTGATGATTCTTGCTGGTCCCCTGTGTACTGAGTCTAGTTTCTTTCTGTTCCTGGCTAGGACCCAGACGGGGGAGTTGATGGGGAGTGGGTCCTCTGTTGAGGTTACTTTCTGAGCTTTGAGTCTCTTTATTTCAGCCAGTTTGGCTTTGAGGCGTATGTGTTGTAGAGCTGGTTTCTGTTCTACTATGGGAGGTTTTCCCGGGAGGATCTTTACATATGGCTGGTTATTGTGGGTGACTATTTATGGCTTGTACCTGTATGTTAGTTCAAACAGTGAGTAGCCTGTCCCTTGATTGGTACAACCCTGGGATACTAGTAATGCATGTTTCATGTATAGCAGCCATGTGTCTTTGGCTTTGCCATCCATTATTTTCTCCAGGGTTTTGATAAGGCTGCTGTTAAGACGTTCAACTCTGCCATTGGCCTGTGGCCTGTAGGGCAAGGTTGTGGAGTGTTTGATGTTTTTTTTGTTTTTAGATTGTTGTTTACTACGTGGCCTGTTAGCTCCTTTGCTCCATCTGTTATGATGTAGTCTGGAGTGCCGTAGTCTGCTATGATTGCTTTATTGATGAATCAATTTATTGTTTCTGCCTTGTGATCTTTTGTTGCCCAGCAGATGGGCCAGCGTGTGGCAAAGTTGATGGCTACAATTAGGAAACATTGATTCATTTTGGTTTCTAGGAAGGGTCCCACTACGTCCAGTCCCCAAACCTTAAATGGTTCAGGGTCAGGTACTAGGTTAACTGTTGGCTGTGGTGCCTTGGTGCTTGTCGTAAATCGCGCTATTAATGCTATTTTGATTTGCCCTTCAAATATTGATAGTTGCAAAGATTTGACTGGTTTTGCCTTTGAGTTCGGAAATTCCTTGCCTTCTGCAAATGGGTCTGGTTCAATATCCACCCATTCCAGATTATTGTACCTGTCTGTGGTTGATCCTGGTATGACCTCATCCCAGTGTGACCCCCTCAGCCACTCTGTCTTCCTATTGAGTGATCACCGCCTCTTTTCAACTATTTAAAGTAGAATCATTACTCCTAATAAAGACAAGTTTATCCACATTTGTGTTGGCTTTTATAATCTTCAAGCTTTTCCTGTCCTTTCTGCCAAAAGGACTTTTACATCTTGTTTTCCAGGAAATTAAGGTATGTGCCCTTAATTTTGCCCTGAAGGCTAACCCAAGGCTAGCTTTGAACCTCAAATCTTTTGTAATAAAGATTTCCTGCCGTGTCCTCCAGGATGTTGTCCCCTGGAGCCAAACACAACAAAATGGTGCTCACTACAGGGGCTGCAAGCCCCTTGGTTACCCTGTTCCCACGCACATTCTCTGGTCCCTCTCCCTTTGTTTCCAAAGTACCAGATCAACCCAAAGTTTCTAGTCCTCCCCTAGAAGAAGACATTACCAATGCTCCTGCAAATCCTATGGTATTGGTTCTGTCTCCCGGGCCCTTGTGGGCCCCCCTTCCTGCTTTCTCTCTCAACTATGAGCAAGCTTGTGCTGCCGCCTGCTCCCTTCTTCATTCTGGCACGGTAGCCATGCACTCTATCCCTGGCCTCCGTCCCGGGTACGCCTCTGAAGACCTGTACTCCTTCCTTTTGGACTTTGGTCTCCCCCCCACGTTGATGGAATCCATGGATACTATTGGCGTGTTGGTTAACCAGTTCATCCAACCTGCCCTAGTCCACCACCAACTTGCCTTGGGATCCCAGAATCAACTGCTAGATGCAGTAGCCTCTGCTGTCTCAAATAACCACACTCAAAATATGGCCTACCAAGAATGGTCACATAGTCTCTTTGCTTGTATTTCTGACAACCAGCGCAACTCGTTGGCGTCACAGAAGTATTTAACCACCTCCCTGAATTCCCTTTGTTCCTTGCTCCCTGGATACATAAAGGATCAACTATGCAAATTGGATGAACATCAGGCAGCCTGGCGTGAGCAAATTGAGGCTTTTCTGCTTAACCATTGGCAGGATTTTGAGACTCTGGTTAGTGAACTAAATCAATTCAGGGAGCATGTCAACTTGCAACTCAAATTGATAGGAGCTCATGTTGATACTTGGGGCTGTCACCTGCAGCATCAATATGGTCTGGATAAGGCTGCACTAGGCAACACTCTATACCAAGTGCAAACTTATGTGGACAATTAGGTGGCCTCTATTGAGGTGACTCCTCCCGCTCCTCCTGTTGGGACCCCTTCTGATTTCAAAACCAAAGTATGGGAGGCCATCACCAAGCTCAAGGCTACCACTAGACGCCAAGCTTCTGTGCAACCTCCCCCTCCAGTCAAACCTATGCCTGACCCTTGTATTGCCTCCCTCACTGATCAGGTGGCTACTCTACAAGGTGAAATCAAGTACTTAAGACAGCGCCTCTCTAATTCTGAAGGTTTGTCATCTGAATCTGAAGATGAAGAAGAAGGTGAAGTTGTTAATACTCCTGCTCATGACAATCATGGTTGTTGCCCTGGCTTAGAAGGTCAACCCCGGGTCTACTGTGCGCGTGCTCTAGATCAACTTGCCAAAGTGACAAATGATGTAGCTGATAGGCAAGACACGTTGGAAAGAGAGGTCCAAAACCTCTCCTGCTTTACAGAGACTCTAAATGGACAAGTCGCCCCCTTGGTCACTCAGGCCACCTCCCTGGCTACTCGTGTTAATGGGATTGCTGGCACCTTGGCAGTACAACAAATCAAGATTGATGAATTTGGGACTGCTGCCACAACTGCCCAAGACATTAGTGGGCAGAATAGCTCTACCTTGGACACTTTAGAGGAAAGCCTTCAACTTCTCTGGGCTAGACAACCTACTGCTGAATCCAAATTTGAGGGCAACCCTCACATTAACGTCCTCAACCCTGGTGAGAACAGCCAGTCCTTGTCTTTGTCCATCAACCCAAATTATAAGCCAACTTTCAAGCAGATATTTGATCCCAAGACCTCTACCATTGCTGCTTTTCTGACCATTTACAAAACTGCAATGTGTAGGGCTACTGACAAACTCAAGAAGGAACACATCCTTACCTGCCTCCATCCCACTTGCCAGGAAGTTGTGGTCCCCAAGCTCCCTTCTATTGTCACCTGGGAGGATATGAAGCGCCTCCTTATTGAAGAGTTTGGAGGAGACCTCAGCTTGGAAGTCAAGAAGGATGCATTTATGCATATTGCTTTCAAACCCAAGGAGACCCTGGCTGAGTTTGCAGATTGTTTCTACATTGAAGGCCAACAGTTAATTACTAGTTGACAGTTAACTCCCTGGGAAGCCTACACGGCTTGTTCAAATGCTTTGAAGGTGAACCAGCTTCTATGTCTACACTTTAAGGCACACAAGGCTTCACTCACTTCCATGAAGAGTATTAAGACGCTCTTACAAGACATGCATTTGACACATGGAGGTACGGTGGTGCGTGAGAACAAAGCCAATAATGCTGGGACCACCTCTTGTACGCCGCGCATTATGACTCTGGGTACTAGTGGACAGGCTAAGAGACAGGGCTGTCATAACTGTGGCCAGATTGGACACCACTTGCGCACTTGCACTAATCCTTAAGTGGAAGGTTGCAATCCCAAGGAACAGGCGGGAAAAGAGAGGTCAGCTTAGACACGGAGACACTCTCTGCTGACCAATCTCCCCCGTCTCCCCCTGATCCTCCTTCTGATGAGGAAGCTCCCTCTTCCTCTGGCCCAACTATCCTTCATCTGTTTCACAACCTCTCCAGTGATTCAGAGCCTGACAATTCTGATAGTGAAGACTCTGATAGTTATGGCTACTCCGTCCTGGCTGTTCCAGAAACTATCCCTGTACCCTACAAGCTTTGCTCTGGGAAGGCTACCACCACTTCCCGGGTACCTCCAAGTGAAGCTAAGTCCATGGTGGCTTGCCCTTACCTAGCTCAAGCCCATCAACCTCCTGTCTTGGTTGACTCCTCTGAAGAAGCAGCAGAGTTAGCCAAAGCTCTTTTCCACAACGTAACCGTATCTCTTCCACTACAGACTGTGTATAAGGAAATCCCTGCGTTACAGTGTATGCTGGCCAAATGGGAAAAGGAGCTAGAGGCTGCGCAAGATGTGTTGGCAGTCTTGCCTCCCTTTGGGAAAGATACAACCCGCGTGGAAGTATCAATCCAAAAGGTCAAAATCAAGGCCATCTTGGACACAGGTTCCCCTGTCAACGTGGTATCTTCCAAGCTAATGAAGAAACTTAAGTTGGCCCCTGACCTCAACTACACACAGTTGTATGGCACAGCTGGCATGGCCCAAACTTGAGCCATTGGTGCCTACTCTGCTCTACCCATGAGGTTTGGGAAACTCCTTATTGCCTCCCCTGCTGTGGTCCTAGAGAACAAAAGCTATGACCTCTTGGTTGGTACTCAGTTCCTCCGCAAATATAACAGAATTGTAAACTTACAAGATGGATACCTTTTGCTCTTGGGATATGAAGTTCCTTTGATTTTTGAGGAACCTCTGCGCCTTCCAGGCAAACGTCTTAAAACTTGCGTGCTTGAGTACCCCACGGGTATTTTCTCCCTCAAGTATAGGACTCACTCCTCCAACATGTGTACCCCTCCTCCTTCCTGCCCTGCAGAAGAAGGGGTACCTCTGCTAGCGCCAGCTGCTATCACCATCCCCCCGGGCTCTCAAGTGGTGATTGACTCCCAGATTTCCTATGAGCTGCCTGAAAAGTCCTTCTTGGAGCTTTACTCACCTGAATCCTTAAGTTGTACCAAGCCCTGCCTATGTCTGGGGATTTTGGACCAAACTCACAAAGAACCCGTGCAATTACTGCTTGCTAATCTGACGGCCCTGCCCATGCAAGTAACCAGAGGCCAGGTTGTAGGTCATGGTTGTGTACTTGGAGCAGAACAAGTATCCTCCCTCTACCCCTTTGGAACTTTCAGTGATTTCAACCTACCTGAAGATGATCCACAAGTTCTCTCCTTGTTCACTGCTGCTGATTTCCCCCAATTGTCTCCTGTTCAACAAAAGGACGTATTGGACCTACTCAATCAGTTCAGTGACATCTTTGCCTCTGGGCCTACGGACTATGGCCTAGCTAAAGGAGTCATCCATCAGATTGATACTGGGGATGCGCCTCCTTTTTGTGCTAAACCATACCGCTGTAGTAGGGTGGAAGATGCTCAGGTGTCTAAAGAACTCAAGCAGCTTCTGGACGCTGGGTTACTGGCTCCTTCCCAAAGTCCTTGGGCTTCCCTGTTACTGATCCTCAAGAAGAAAGATGGGGGACACCACATTGTAATGGATTATTGCCGCCTGAACTCTCTCACTAAGAAAGATTTGTACCCCTTGCCCAGAATTGACAATGCTCTCAGACGGCTGGGTGGTTCCAAGTTTTTCTCTGCCATGGATCTGGCTTTGGGGTACTGGCAGGTTGACCTATCACCTGAAGATTGAGAAAAGGCTGCGCTCATCACGTCAGAGGGCCTCTTTGAACCCACTTGTATGCCCCAGGGACTATGCAATGCCCCTGCCACATTTCAGCAGGCTATGGACTCCATCTTACAAGACCTAAAACTCTCTTGTGTCCTCGTGTATCTTGATGATATTACCGTATTCAGCGCTACCTTTACTGATCACTTGGAGCATCTCAAGGCTGTTTTTGTCAAGATCTGTGAAGCTGGCCTGAAACTCAAACCCTCCAAATGCTCCTTCTTCAAGGAACGTCTTGAGTTTCTAGGACATGAAGTCACTCAGACTGGAATCCGCCCCATGAATAACAAGGTGGAAGCCATTGACAAGATGCTACCTCCCACAAATCTTTAAGAGGTACAAGTATTCCTTGGTATGATGGGCTACTACCAACAATTCATCCCTGACTTTGCTGAACTGAGTGAACCCCTTGTCCAACTGCTTTGCAACGTCCCCTTTGAGTGGACTGACAGCCAACAACAAGCATTCAAAGCGCTGAAGGCCAAGCTCAAGGAGGCTCCTATCTTAGTCTATCCTGATTATGATAAAGAGTTCATCTTGTATACCAACGCTAGTGGAGTAGCTGTGGGTGCTATCCTTGCCCAACTCAACAATGAAGGTGTAGATTGACCTGTAGCCTACTCATCAAGGGTCCTTAATAAGCACAAAAAGAACTACAGTGTTACCAAGAAGGAATGTTTGGCTGTGCTACATGCAGTGAAGCAGTTTTGGCATTACATCTATGGAACCCATTTCACGGTAGTCACTGATCACTCCTCCCTCAAGTGGTTACAACAGCTAAAGGAACCTGAAGGTCGGTTAGCACGTTGGGCTCTACGTCTGCAAGGGTATGATTTCACTGTGGTACACCGTCCTGGGGCCCAACATCAGAATGCTGATGGCCTGTCAAGGATGCCAATCCTGGCTATCCACCCTGCTGATGCTGATCGACTATATGAGCTAATAGGGTATCCTGACTCTTGGACCACTGAGCCCAAAGATATCCGCCTAGCTCTACAGACCCTATCCAAGGACACCATAATTTGTGATAGACAACTCTTCAAGAAGGTTAACAATGCCTACCTACCTACCTACCTTACATTTGCCCTAGTATGAGGATAGCCATCATCCTCCAAGCTCACATTGATACTGGCCATGGAGGTATAGCCAAGACTCATGACTGGTTGTGCAAAAACTTCTACTGGGAAAACATGCGCCTCTTGATCCCTGATGTCCTTGCCTCCTGCCATTCTTGTCAACTCCAACGTCCTTGTCCTTCCCAACACCAGTTCCAACTCATCCCTCCAAAACATGCCTTCCATACGGTGAGTATTGATGCTGTTGGGCCCTTCCCCCGTTCTAGGTTGGGATGTTGGTTTATTTTGGTTGCTATAGATCACTTTAGCAAATGGGTTGAAGCCAGAGCAACAAAAGATATAACAGCAAGGACCACGGCTACTTTCTTGCTGCAAGACATCTTCTATTGACATGGCTGCCCTCAAGTCCTGCTCTCAGACAATGGTACCAACTTTAATGCTTGCCTCATCACCTCTATTGTCAAAGCTATGGGGACTCATCAGTTGTTCTCTGCGCCATATAATCCCTCCACCAATGGAACTGTCAAACAAGCAAACTCCACCCTAGTATCCATCATGAGAAAACTCACACTCTCTGACGCTGCCAATTGGGACATGTTCCTCCCTGCCGCCCTCTTTGCCTACCGCCTTAGTAGACATTGGGTGACTGGTCAATCCCCTTTTGCCATGCTTTATGGACGTGAGGCCACTACCCCCTCAATCTTGGGACCTCCTCTGATTGAGTATGATACATCTGCAAATCCTGAGACCCACATGAAAGACCTAACCAACCGTATCATTGACATCCAGGCAACCGCCTACTCCACTGCTTATAAGGTTAAGGCTTTGGAGCTCTCTCCATCCAATGCTGCTAGAGCCCCCCTCCCCAAATACCAAGTAGGCAATCTAGTTCTCTACTACCAGAATTGTACAGGTGGTAGAGCCCACAAGCTGGATTCCCTCTGGGTTGGGCCTTGTGAGGTTACCTTCAAAAAAGGCGTCAAATACACTGTGAAGCTACTATCGTCTGGCCGTCCCTTTGCCCACGTCCACTCCAAATTCCTTTGCAAGTATCAACTCCCTCTGTCCAATCTTGAGGGGGAGATGTTGTAAATTGCGCTATTAATGCTATTTTGATTTGCCCTTCAAATATTGATAGTTGCAAAGATTTGACTGGTTTTGCCTTTGAGTTTGGAAATTCCTTGCCTTCTGCAAATGGGTCTGGTTCAATATCCACCCATTCTGGATTATTGTACCTGTCTGTGGTTGATCCTGGTATGACCTCATCCCAGTGTGACCCCCTCAGCCACTCTGTCTTCCTATTGAGTGATCCCTGCTTCTTGTCAACTATTTAAAGTAGAATCATTACTCCTAATAAAGACAAGTTTATCCACATTTGTGTTGGCTTTTATAATCTTCAAGCTTTTCCTGTCCTTTCTGCCAAAAGGACTTTTACATCTTGTTTTCCAGGAAATTAAGGTATATGCCCTTAATTTTGCCCTGAAGGCTAACCCAAGGCTAGCTTCAAACCTCAAATCTTTTGTAATAAAGATTTCCTGCCGTGTCCTCCAGGATGTTGTCCCCTGGAGCCAAACACAACAGTGCTGGCGTATTTTTCACATACTGTACACTTTTTTAGAACATCAATTGTGTCTTGCTTCAGGTTGGGCCACCATACTATCTCTTTCAGTGTGAGATATAGGTTGTTAGCCTTTGTGTGTCCTAGCAGGCAATGGTGTATTAGTATAGTGTCAACTCTTTGTGCAAGTGGGATGTATGGAATGTGTTTATCTTTGATGATTTGGTATACTGTGCCATTTGATATGTAGAAATGTTTTTCATTCCTTACTAGCATATTGTGGGTTAGTTGATGTGTGGAGGGGTCCTTTCCCTTTGTCTTGTACTCAGTGTTGTATAGGTTGGGCCAGTCAGGGTCCAGGTAGTCAGGGTGATCCTCTCTTGGCTGGCATAGCCTAGAGAGACCATCAGCTGTGACCAGCTCTGCCCCTTTTTATATTGGATGTCCAGGTTAAGCTTTTCCAGAAAGGACATCCATTTGGCTTGGCGCCACACAAGTGCGTTCTGAGTTTTGAAATAGATTAAGGATTTGTGATCAGTTGGCACTTGGATGTTTAAGTGTCCTTTGAGGTAACATCTCCATTTCTTGCATGCGTGGTATATTGCTAGCAATTCTTTATCATGTATTGGGTATCTCTGCTCAGTGTTTTTTAGTTTTCTGCTTTTGTAATATATTGGCAGGAAGTCTTGCTGCCCTGGCTGGCAGATGCGTAGGACTGCGCCAATGGCGGTGTCACTGGCATCCAACTTGAGCTTGTAGCACCTGTTGTTATTAGGGTATTGCAAGATTGGTGCTTCAATCAAAGCTTGTTTTATTAGTTGAAAATTCTTGTCACATTCTGGAGTCCAGATAAATTCCTTTTTGGTATTACCTTTGGTTAGGTCATTGATTGGTGCAGTGAGCTTTCTGCAGTCTTTGATGTATTTCCTTAGGTAAGCTATCATACTGAGAAAGCATCTAACTTGTTTCACAGAGGTGGGGCGTTGCATGTTATTTATGGCTTTTATTTTATCTGGGTCTGCTTTGATGCCACCATCAGAGACAATGTGGCCCAAGAACAAGAGTTCCTTTTTCATAAATTGGCACTTACTAGGCTTAGCGTATAGTTTGTGCTTTTGCGAGTCAATTGAGTGTCTTGCGGACATGCGTGAGGTGTTCCTCTTTTGTTTTTGAAAATATGATGATGTTGTCAAGGTAACATAATGTGTTTGAGAGGCTGTTTAGCGCTTGGTTCATCATGATGACAAATGTTGCGGGAGCGTTGGTCATCCCAAAGTTCATTACTTTACATTCAAACAACCCAAATTGCGTGCAGAACCTGGTCTTTGGTATGTCTTTCTCTTTGACTTACAACTTGGTTGTAACCAGATGTGAGGTCAATTTTTGAGAAAACTTTTGCTCCGGAGAGCCTTGCAAATAGGTCTTCAATGAGGGGAAGTGGGTATTTATTCTTTACTGTACTTGCGTTTAGTGCTCTGTAGTCAGTAACTAAGCAAAGAGATCCTTCTTTTTTATTTACAAAGAAAACTGCTGCCCCCACGGGGATTCAGATGGGTGAATGAATCTTTTGGCTAGGTTGTCCTCAATGTGGGCTTTAAGTGTTTGGGTCTCCATGGGGGAGAGTCTGTAGAGGGGTGCAGGTTTGGGCATGGCTTTGAATAAGTCAATGCCATGTTTGACCTCTTGTTTGGGGGGTAACTCTGTGAGTTCTTCCTTGAATACATGAGCGTATTCATTTAGGAGTGCCGCAAGTTCTGGGCATTGAATCTTTTGTGTTTGTATATTATTAAATTCAGAGTACCTCATTATGTGGAGGGTACTGTCTTTGGTTAGATGTTCAGAGTCATCTTGATTTATGACTTGGACAAATACTATATCTCTTAGAATCAGGTTGTTGGGTTCTTTGAGAATGTTGAAATTGACTCCATTGTGTTTTATTGTCATGGTTTTTGTTTTCCAACATACACTGGGATTCACTTGGGTGAATCAGTCCATGCCTGCTACAATGTTGTAGTTTATGTTGTTCATGACAAGTCCTTTGATGGACGTTTGTATGCCTTGGAGGTCAATTCTGAAGGGAGTTGTTTTGCCTTAAAGTAGAACTTTTGATTTGTCTGCCATTCTGGCGTATTTGAAGTTGGATTTGACAACTGGTATTTTGTACTTGGTTACAAAAGGTTTGCTAATCATAGTGTGTTGTGCACCAGAGTCAAATAAAATTTATGTGTATGTGATTTTTAAGTGCATGGATAGACAAGAAGTTGTGAGCAATCTTTAATTTTTACGTTCATAAAAATGGAGGATTGCGGGACACGGGGGATGCGAGCAGCAAAGTTTGTGCCTTAGTACTTCTTCTTGTCGTGTTGGGGGGAGACAGGGGCACTTAAGCCTGTCACCCCTCCTCTTTTCCCTATTCCTCTGTTTTGAGACCTTCAAGGTCAGAGAATGTGGTGTCAGATTTGTAGCAGGTTGCTACTTCAGTGTTGTTAACTTTGGTGGTGTCCTCTTTCTTGGGACGGGAGCAGTTTGCGCTTTGGCTACGGTTGCCGTTGTTACAATTGGAGTTGCTGTTGTTATGGTTGGTATTTTGGCGTTTATTGCCATTGGCGTTTTCTCTGCCATTGCCGTTTGAGGAGCGGTTGCCGTTGCGTGCAGCATATTCCATGTTGGCACGTTTTTCAGCGCGTCTGGCTTTAGCAATGAGCGCGGGCATGGAGGTATTTGCTTCTGGGCAGATGAGGGCAGCAACAGAGGGTTTTATTCTGTTGATGAATGAGGCTCTGGTATGTACATTATCAGCTTGTGCTGGGTTTTAGATTTTGCAACATATTTCCTTGAATTCATTGGCGTAAGCTGCAATAGTGGTCTTCTGGGGAAGATCACTGAGCTGTATTGCAATGTCTTGAAGGGATTTGGTGACGTGGAAATTGTGTGTGATGTCCGCTTTGAACTCTTCCCAGTTGTCAAGCTGGTTATCAGTTTGTGAGTCAAACCAGTTAGCTGCGGCTTTGTATAGGCGCTTGCTGGCTTCCTGGACCCATTTCTCATGAGGAATGCGGCTGGCGCAGAGTTTAGCGGCTGTGTGGTCTAGCCAGTTGATGACGTTTTCTTTGTTTTTACCAAAGAACTTGTCAATACCAATGTATTTGGTGTTGGCAACTTCACCTGTGATAGGTGGTTGTGCGTTTGTTTGTGGTTGAAGAGAGCAACTGTATTGAATTATCTTGGCGCATGCTTTGGGCATGACCAGACCTTTGAATACGGTGCATCTTCTAGGAATATCTTTGTCAATGTTGTGGGCGCGGAAGTACGTTTTCCAGGTCTCCTGGGATATGGCCTGGTTGATTATGTGGGTGAAGGTGGGCAGGTTCTGTTCAGTCATTTTCTCTTTCATCAGTGTGGTTGAAAACCGTAGTGCTACCAGTGATAAGGAGCGCCTTTTGGGGAAGCTTCAAATATAAAAGTAGGAGGAGAAGAAGTATATTTTATTGGATGATACTTTAGACTTATATAGATTTAGCTGTGGTGGGGATATTAGTTAGACCAAACCCAGGAGCTGGTCATGTGCTGGATGGGTTCAAGTTGTTGGATACCTGGACAGTCATGTGATATTGGTTTGTTGCCATTTCCGGTATGTCAAACAGTATATTAGAAAGGCACCAAATTGGGCAATGACTGGATGTTAGGTGTGATGGCAATAGCCGGAATACTTGTACATCCAGACCCTCAACAAAATATTTTTTATTACCATAAAAATTTAAAATTCCAATGAGAAAAAAATAAACACAAACACAACAAATAAATTTATGCAAAATATGAAGAAATATTAATGTTTATTTGATATAGTTCATATAAGCACAACTGTGAATATCATATGTTTTATTTGGAAATTAACAAAAATTAAGATATTTCACTCACTTTCAAATATAAATATTCATCTCAAACTTACCATGCATACATAGAACAATTACTGCTATCTAATTAAATTAAAAAAATTAAAAATTAAAAATTAAAACTAAAAACTAAATGATCAAAGCTAATAAGTAAAAATTAAAGTTAAAAAGTTAAAAGTTAAAAGTAAAAATCATATAACTGAGCAAGCAAGCAAGTTTATTCCTTGTCATTCTTTCCCCGTTTCATTTTGGTCCCTTCCAGGAGGGCAGTGGCAATAAGCTCAAGCTGTTGCTTAAGCTCAGAGGCCTTGTATTTGTGCTTGGCCGCACCCTGGATGACCTTGGTGAAGAGGGTACAGCGGGTTGTTGGCTTGGTGGGGGGACGCAGTTGGAGAGATCACACAGCTTGGAGATGGTTTTCTCCTGCTTGTGCTGCAAGAGGGAAAAGAACTTATTGAATTTTGGGTGGAGCCCAAAGTTGGCCTTGAGGTGTTTGTGGTAAGCCTCTAGCGCTGAGGTGGTCTTGAGCTCACCATTCACTGCCGCCCGGTACACATTCCAGCTGGCCTTGGCACGTGCCTTGCCTCTGCGTGACAACCTTCCCAATCCACTGGGGCTCAAAGTACTCAAGGAAAGGCTTGAACTCCGGGTGCTTCACTATGTAGGGATTCTTTGAGAGCACCTTAAACCCATGCACAGTGTGCTCTGGCTTTAAAAAAGCCAAGGCACTAAATTGTGCCAGCACAAATCTGCAGGTGTCCAAAGTATCCCTCCGTCTCAACCTACTAAGCTTGGTGTGGGCCTGCACGTTACAAACAGCTGCTTGGCAGAAGTGGAAGTAGCACCCCTGCACCTCCCTGCTAAACAGCTGCTTGAATGCATTGAACTGAGCAGGCTCAAAGTCCATAATGCACACGCAAGGCCCAAGAGCTCTTAGCCTCGCCTTTTCCTCCGAGTCCAGGGTGGCCTGGTCCTTGACAGAGGCAGGTGGGTTGGCGCAGGTGTGGGGGGGAGTCTTCTTGGATTCATCATCATTGGCAGGAGGAAGGAGGGAAATTGCTTGGCAGAGGATGGAGAACACGTGGGTATCGATGGCCTCAGTGGCCCCAGGAAGAAGAAAGAACGCGAGTGGAATAACCTGGATGTCAATCTGGGCATGGACCATACAGAGCTGCTTGAACATCTGAGGGCAAGTGGCAAAGGTACCATCAACTAGCCAGGTTGACGTCCTTTTCAACTCCATCAGGTTCTGCTGAGTTGAGTAGCAGATTATACGGTCCTTGGCTGCAGGCCTGTCATCATGAAGCAGGAAGCACTCCCCACTTGGAAGCTGCTTAAGCTCATGAGTGAGTGTGAGCTCAGAGAGGACATCAGAAGCCTTGGGGGGAGGGGGGATTGGCAGCAATACACTTATTGCTGATGAATTTGACCAACTGCTCCTGTGTTGGTACCAACTTGAGATTGTTGGGTTTGAGATGCTGGAGGGTCTTGATGGCCAGATCAGAAGCGCAAAGATGAGAGGATGTGGGTATTACTTGCACAAGGTATCACTTTAACATCCAAGTGATTAGATGATTGGGGGGCTCACAAGTGTGCTCCCCCTTCTCCAACGTTACTTGCTCCCAGTCCTTGGTGTTCAACCGGCCCCCGCAAGTCTTATCCTTACAGACAAAGTGCTTGCTTTTGGTCTGCCGCTTTTGGTTGTTGCAATTAAAGATATAATTGTTGGCAACATAACCAGGGCCGCCCTTTACAGACATGATCAGAAAGTATCAGGGGAAGCGCTTGGGAACTTTAAACTCTCCGTCCACGTTGCAAATGTTGTGGATGGCCAGTGGATCCCAAGCCACATGACCAGAAGCTTTAAACTTCTTGGAGTAATCCTCTGGCTCATCTTGGGGGTCAGATGAAGAAGGAGGGGAAGAGCCATTGGGAGGGGGAGGGGAAGGATTCTTTGAGGCCTGCTTGGATGCCTCCTTTTTCTTACCAGAAGAAGAGGTGGGCTCCTTGGCAGCCTTTGACTTCTTGGTATGCCGCTCCTTGGTGGGCTCAGAGTTGGCCTCTGAGTGATAAAATGAGTGGTTGGTAAGATCACCATCAGATTTATTGGGGGAGGATTTTTGGGGGGGAAGGTGAAGGGGATGTATAAGATGAGGGTGGAGGGGGGAGGAGTAGGAGGAGATGGAGTGGGAGGAGATGGGGTTGGAGACTTTGCCTTTGCAGGCTTTTTGGCATGCTTGGGAGTGGAGGCAGTTTTTTTGGAGCCTTTGGAGGCTTGGCGCTTAGGCTGTTGGCTGTTCTTTGATTTTGTCTAAAGAAAAGTTTAGCATTGTAAATAATAGAAGTATGAAAGATATAAAACACAGAGGTAAAAAAAGCAAAAGTTAAATGAAAAGGATGCAAATAAAGTTTTATTTATCAAAAAAACATAAAAAAGTAAGTTGAAGCAAAATAGAAACTAGAAGTATAGATATAAAGGTTAAAACATAGAAAATAAGTGAATTTATGATAAAGCATCAAAGATGTTAGGTTCAGCATAACATCTTATTGTTAAATCAATGTAAAAGTTTAATTAAAAATCAAAAAAACATATGAAAATTATATGGAGAGCAGCAGAAAAAGTAGTAGATTATAATAGCAAAAAAAATTAATATGTGGATTTTTTTTATTGAGAGTTGAAAATTCAAAACATAGTAAAGTGTCAAGTTTGGCACTGTCAATCAGCTGGAAAAGGCTGAATTCTCACTGTTGAGTATGCCAGAGTCAAGCAGAAACATCAAATTTACTATGTTTTTTACATATAAAACTTGCTTAAATTTAAACCGGGTTCAAAAGTTAACCCAAAAGCAAGGCAGTTTTGTATGCTCAAAAATAAAAAAAAACATCATAAATTAAAAAAGTAAATGAATGGGAATGTGTTTATTAGTGATTAGGGCATGCTGTGAGGAGCTGGGAGTGAATTATTTACCATAGTGTTGGTTAAAACGTTAAGAAGCTCTCTGTACTAATCCCTAAGTTAAAGTGTCAAGTGGGTGAGTGTTGAGTGGCGCTCATAGTGTGTCACATATTAATTTAGCCTTAATTCTGAGCCTTTGATTAGTTAAGTCTGAAACCAATCAGGTGTCAAGTGGATAGAGTCAAACAAAGAAAGTGTCAAGTTTCAGTTTTTTATAAATCACATATGAAATCTCTTAATAAATTGGGCTTAATTTATGTGGCACCACTTAATCCAAAAACCCGGGAATGACATAATGTAAAACAAGTGGGGTATTTGATTAATGTCTATGCCACTAAATTCAGTATAGTGGTGCTTGAGAGCCTAATCAACAACTATGGACACTAATAATAAAAATATAATAGTAAATAAATTTTTTTATATAAGCGCATATGTATTTTATTGATAAAATTAAAATTTGGCTTAAAAAGTGTCAAACTGGTCACTTTTGGGTTTAGAGTGTCAAACACAGGTTTTTTCATTTCTATTAGTAAATTTACTTATAAATTGCCCCTTAAATTGGTATTTTAGCTAACCAATTTATTAAACAGAGTCTAGTTCAAGTAAATTTAACCTTGGTTTTTGGTTTTGAACCCCTAAATTACTAGTAAAAATTAGCTTAAAATTGGTTAAGCCAAAAATACTAATAGATTTACATATGCGGCACTCAACTCCCTGGTACTTGACAAAGTGTTGAGTACCAGGGAGTCAAGTTTAAGGGAGTCAACCTTACTACAGTTGCCTCTGAGGCATACCCAATCATGCTTGACCTCCTCCAGAAGGGTCCCAAGCTTCCCTTGACCCAGGTTTGGAAGCAACTTTCACACCATGGCATTTGGGTGTCTGAGCGCATGGTGCAGCTCTGGATGTATGGAAAGGTGGCGTCAATATGGATTCTTATCAATTTTGCCAGCAACCAATGAGATGGCGCTGAGGATTCCTTGTATGACACTGTCATTGAATCAACCCTGGTCTGATTCCTGACTAGTCTAACTGATGATGTCATGTTCATCTCCTATTACAAGCTATCAATAGCTTTTGATGATTTTGGCAAGCAAGGAAGAGCCGCCACTCAAAAAAAAAGGAAGAAGGTCAAGAAGGGGACTTTCATTGGTGCGTTTCTGGCTGTTTCAGCCAAGGGTTTTGTCTACTATTGGACAAACTCAGATTTCATTGATGGCTACTCATACAGCCATATCCTCAGTGGATTACTCAACTCCTGAGATGGCTCAAATTCCAAGTACCGGGGTTTCTTGAGCCACCAGATGGTGGGTAGCTCCATCGCCCTTGAGGCCATCCAGGGACGCGGGCACCAGGCCTCAGTCTACCCTGCTGGCCATGCAGACGTCCATCTGGCTGATGTTGTCTTTTTTAACATGGGATCCACATTACAGGAGACACGCCCTCAGGCTTTCAACGACCTCTATCTTGGGGTCCTTGACCACAATTTTCTCTTTGGCTGCCAGATGGTGGCTGACTTATTTGCGCAAATGGTTTTCCATGTGAACATGGGCAACCAATCACATAAGGATAAGCACCTTCCACCTTGGGCCACTGCCACCTACCAACCTATCCAGCCAATGATCAATGAGGAATATGATGAGTGTTATATGGCAGCCATCACACAAAATCCTCCTGCCTTCACCCCCATCACCAACACCCCTCACCCGCAAGTCCAACCCACCCAATCCCAGACCCCCCAGGCCAGCACTGCCTCTACGTCTTCCTTCCAGCATTATTCTGCCTCCTAGGCATCACTCTTCCCCGTCCCAATAAACCCCCTGTTGCCAAACATTTTCTATTTATATTATCTTTTTTTTGAATTTCAATTGTTCATGTTCTTTTTGTTTATAGTTGGTTTTATTCTTTATGTTTAGCTTATTTCTATAAAATCATATATTCACTATGCCATATATCTAGATCCAGAACACAGTTATTTTTAGCACTTAAATACACCCCTTGTGAAAATATTAACAACAATTTGGTGATCAGCTAAATTTGAATTATAAAATTATAGTGTTAACTGTTTTTAGATAAAGTTGTTACTATTTTCACAAGTGTTGAGTTTATACTTCCAGGAAGTATAATAAACAAAATAAAGGGGAAGATTAATAAGAGAATGATACTTTATTGGATATGAATATAGAATATTATATAGTGTCATGACAAGCCACATGTTGTCCATGTAAGTCATGGAGATCATGGGGCTTATATGAGTAGTGTTCCTCTTGGGTCACAAGGCTTAATCAAGTTGTGTTCCATTTAGGACCTGGATTGAGTGATCCCTGTCATAGATGGTTAACTAATAATAGTGCCACCAGTTTATTGACTGGGCGGTGAACCACTCAGTGAACTGCTTGGTGATTTACTCGGGGCGTTAATTCCCTGAGAGGGAGTAATCAAAGATGTTGCGCATAACCCCCTGGGGTGCTGGAAGGCAGAGCCTTGGGAATCTTCTTGAGAGTATCTGGTATACGGGCTTGGTAATGATCCAGTTTGGCGTTGGGTACAGGGAGCCTTGAATTTTGTTGGGCTGCTCTTGCCTTACATAAATGGAGTTGGTCATGATGCATACGTTTCAGCTCAGTTTGAGCTCCAATCCCTTTGATGAGGTAGGTGTTATTGGGCTTCATTACCATGACAATGCCTGGTCTGCGTAACCCTGGGTCTAATTTGTGTTGGTTGTGATTGACAGCCCAGATCTTGTCTCCAGCTTGGAACCTTTCTTGTTGCAATGGGATTGCTTCCTGCTGAAACCTTTGTTGTTCCATCACTTCTTGGTCCTTTCTGGATTGTAGTACTTTTGGGTCATTACTGTCTGGTATCTTCTTTGCAAGCGGCAGTTGTGGTCCCGTGGTTGTACTGACAAGTGAGGGTTTCTGGCCATAGACAAGCTCATAAGGGCTTTTGCCTGTATTGCGGTTGACTTGTGTTCTGCAGACCATAAGGGCAGTTGGTAGCATGTTGAACCAGGATTTTAGATTTTTGGCAGACAACTTACTGAGGGTTTCCACTATAGAGCCGTTTAGTTGTTCTACACGTCCATTTGCTTGTGGGTGATATGGGCTGGCTGTGATGTGTTTTATTCTATTTTTGGTGAGATAGATGTTGGTGTCAATAGCTTTGAGTTCAGTGCCTCCATCTGTGATTAAGAGGTCAGGCTTTCCAAACTTTGCTATGATCTCCTTGCCAATGAATTGTCTCACATCATTGCCTTTGTGCTCTTTTGTGGCTTGTGCTATGGGCCACCTGGTTGAATAGTTGATGGCTGTGTCAATGTACTTCTTGCCTTTGCTTTCACCAGGAATAGGTCCCACAATATTCAACGACCATACCTTGAAGGGTTGTGTGATGGATACAGGTACTACTGACTTGGGTGGAGCTTTGGTTCATGTGTACTTCTCACAGAACTTGCATTGTTCCAGTACCTCTCTGATATCATCTAGCATGTTGGGCCACCAGTAGCAAGTCTTGAGATATTAATGCAAGTTTCTGCTATGGGTGTGTCCCAAGTCTCTGTGGTATTGGAGGATTTTGTCAATCTTTTGTGTTGACGGGACGTAGGGTACAGTGTCACCATTTGGAAGTATTTGATGAATGGTACCATATACGTTTTTGAACAGATTTTTTTTCTTGAGGACTTTCTCTTGGATGTCTATTGGTGTGCCAGGTGGTAACCCTTCCTGGAGATTCCCCATGATTAACATGGGCCAGTTGGGGTTGCCATCAGTGTGAAGGATGTGTTTATTGTATAGCCTTGATAGGGCATCTGCAGTAAGCATCTCTCTGTCTGGCTTGTATTCAATTTGCATGGGGTATCTCTGTATGAGAATCATCCATTTGGCTTGTCTTCTTGACAGGTGTTATTGTGTTTTGAAGAATATCAACAACTTGTAGTCGGTGAGTACTTTGAACGTCTGGGCTCCTTCCAGATAGCATCTCCATTTCATGAGACAGTGTATGATGGCAACCAATTCCTTATTGTGTATGGGGTTTCTTTGTTTGCCTTCTGATAGCTTCCTTGATTCATATGCCACGGGGAGGAAGTCCTTTTGGGCTGTTTGGATACAGAGGACTCCTCCTATATGATAATCAGAGGCGTCAATTTATAGCTCATAGATACCCTCACGGTTCGGGTATTGCAGGATGGGGGCAGTGACCATGCATTCCTTTAGTTGGCGGAAGTGTTGGTCTTGTAGCGGAGTCCAGATAAACTTGGTTATTTTGCCTGTAATGGCAGACAGGGGGCTGTTAAGGCACCCCAGTCAGGGATGAATCTTCTTATGTAGGGTACCATTCCAAGGAAAGTGCAGAGTTTGCTCTTGTTCCTTGGGGCTGGCATCTCAGTTATAGCGCATATCTTGTCTGGATCCGGTTTGATACTGTCCTTGCTGATGATATGGCCAAGGAATGGAAGTTTGGTTGAGAAGAACTCACATTTGGACGGTTTGGCAATTAATTGGTTTTCCTGCAGGGTACAGAGGACTGCGTAGACATCTTCCCAGTGTTGTTGCAGGTTGGGACTCTAAATAATGATGTTGTCCAGGAAGATGATTACTCTTTTCCCAATGTGTTCCTTGAATACTTCATTCATGAAGGTTACAAAGGTACTGGGAGCGTTTGTCATGCCAAAATTGAGGACAACATATTCAAAGGACCCATATTTAGTTTGAAATGCGGACTTTGGGATGTCTTCAGGTTTCACACAAATTTGGTGATATCCTGCTGTCAAATCAATTTTTGTGAAGATTTGGGACCCCCAGGGCATCAAAAAGGTCATCAATTAGGGGCAGGAAATACCTGTTCTTTATTGTGACCTTGTTGAGGGCCCTGTAGTCTGTGACCAGGCAGAGTCCTCCATCCTTCTTTGCTACAAAGAAGACAGCAGCACCAAAGGGTGACTTTGAAGGTCTGATGAGGCCTTTCTCAAGTGCTTTGTCAAAGTAGACTTTCAGGGCGTTGTCTTCTTGTGGTGTGAGGCGGTAGATTGGTCTTGCCTTAGGTATGCTACCCTTAAGGTTGATTTCATGTTGTATACACCAATCAGGGGGAAGTCCGGGTAGTGATTCTTGGATACAGAGGTAAATTCATTGACTAGCTGGTCTCTAATTGGGTTCTGTTTGTGTTGAATTTCTGTGTTTTTGAAGTGGATGACTTCATGCGTACACGTGTTCCAATTGATTTTGCTGATGTCAGTTTCTTTCTCTGTTTCCATGATCTTTACAAATATGTGGTCCCTCATGAGAGTGTCAAGGTGTGTTGGGTACACGTGATGGTGGACTTCTCCTTGCTGGATTGTGAGGGTGGCACTGTCACGGTCTATATGAGGCTTTTTCTTTTGCATCCAATCTAATCCAAGTATGATATTTTATTTGGGGATTGGAATAATGGGGCCGCTAATTGTCATTTGTACATCTCCAATTTGGGCTTGGAAAGGCTTTGTCTTGTGGGTAACTGGTGTGCTGCAGTTGTTCATCATGATGACTTTCTTGATGCTAATTTGAATGGTAGGTAACTTAATGAGGTCTGCAAAACTCTTGTTAATGAGTGATTGATTGGCTCCAGTGTTGAATAGTGCTGTGCCCTGATATCTGCAAAAACGGAAAGGATAGGTAAGGAGTTTATTTCCAGTTTGGGCGGCAAACAGTAGAGGATCACTGGAGGGAACCTGGATCATGGTGATTGAGTCCACATCCTGTTCTCTGTACAAGTCTTGTGAAGAGGGGGAGGGCGGCTTGCCTAAGCACTCCCCTGAGCTTTTCCCTCCTTGTTGGTATCTTTGGTGCTGGCCTGGTTGGCTTGTGCAGTGTGATTCCTGTTTTGAGGATGGGTGCTGTTGTTGCAGCTGAACCAATGAGGATTCACTACTTGTAATTAAGGAAGGCAACAGTCCAATAGAAAGGACAGAATAATAAGAATAAGGTATCATTTATTGTAGAATATTGTGATTAAAATACTATATGGGGAAAGCCACTGGGCCACAAGGGGGTGACATAGTGGGAAGTTCCATGTAAGGTTTGAAGCTGAGGAATAACTTGTGCAGGGATCAGCAAGTCAAATAGGTAGCGCTCCTAATTAGGATGAAGTACCCATCATTTGACATTGCTATCAGATTAGTCCATAACGTTAGATACGTCAAGGGGCAGCTCATCAAGCGCCCCCTGTGTATTGTAAGATACGTTAGCAGGCAAGTCTGGAAACTTGGTTGCAACACCCCCTTGCCCCCTGCTTGTTGTCAGAAACCAAGGTCAGAGTCTGCAGAAGGTCTGGGAAGGTCCGCACAAACAACTTTTGTGTGGGGATGGCGTGGCAGGGGCGCAAGCAATCATGTTGAAGCTTCTTGGTGTTTCCTTGGGCATCTTTAAGTTGGTAGGTGTGATTTTCAAAGACTGCAACTATCTTGAAGGGCCCTAGGTGGTTGGGTTCCAACTTGGTGGAATTGGGATTGAGGGTGTAGACAGGGTCACCTACGGCGTATCTAGCTTTGAGGTGCTTTGTCCCTCCTGCAATCTGCTTGTGTTCAATTTCCTGGGCTTTGGCACGCCATTGGTCTAGAGATTAAGTTGTCACCAGGGGAGGCTTGTCAGGAACCTTGGACTGTAGCTTTCCCTGTTCACCCCCGGTCAGACTGTCAGGTGTTCCAAAGGCCAGGGTACTGGGGCTGAACCCGGTGCCCCTGTTGATTCTTGCTTGAAGGATAAGTAGAGCTGTAAATTCACTGCCCCCTTTGGCTTTGGATAGGAATGTATTTCCTTGTTGCACAAAAAAGACCACTCAAAGTCCAGCAAAACCGCTAAATTCACTCATTGATTTAGCTCACACAGTGGATAAAATATTTGTTTTGGCATACCCTGCAGAACCCCTGGCTTTAGTTGCCCCGGCTTGGGAAGAAACACTGGTTAATTTGGACTATTTATTAGCTTGGTATTGCCCGCTTTTAAAGACAATCAGGAACGCCCAATCAAATGGGGCCACATCAATAACCACAAAGTCAACTAGATCTGAAATGGTTGGGATGTATTCCAGCCAATCAGGGGGGGGTCGCAGAAATTACATTGAAACCCTCCAGTCCCCCTGGCCCTGGCCAGCAAAATTTCTCCCATTGCCCAATCAGATGCAACACTTGAGGTCATGTGATCAATACCTGCCAACTCACCCCTTTTAACAATGCCAGGGGACTTTGAGTCCCCTGCTTGTCAATTTTCCAATTTATTAAAGTTTGGGTCTTTGTTGCACTTGTTTTAAAATTATGTAGTGATTGGATCTCATTTTGGGTTCCTATTGCCTAAGTTTCTAAAAGTGTTAGTTATATCCCTAAACCTTACCTTACGTCCACCTGTTTCAAACCCTGTCCTTCTCCTAGGACTCCTGAGACAAGCTCAAGCGTATAGCTGTTTTTCTTTTTGATTTTTTTTCAAAGCTTACGCTCAATCTTTAAAGTTTTAATCAAATCCATTATATATACTTACTTTATATTGATTTTCCACTTTAAATTCTTCATTTCAAACCCGCCTTTGTTTTTGCCCTCAAATAAAGACACCTGAGATTACTGTCAAGCTCCTCCAGGCCTCCCAGTACATTTTCTGCCTGTCTCCTTGTTGTGGCCCCCCTGTTTGACAATCTGTTAATTTTTTTATATAGACAAAGACCACCTACCTTGCCCAAATTTTGCAGTGAACTTAACAATGATACTCCCAGTATTGAAGTTTATAGTATTTTCTTTGGCCTCCTTTTTGCTCCTCCTATGATTGACCTCACCAGATCTGTGGTTAAAGATCTCCTCTTCTGCGCAGCTCATTAGCAAAGCCCCCTCCAGCCTTTTGAGCCTTCCTGGCAGTCTCCTTTATTCTGGAGAGGCCGTGATGAAAAGCTTAACATGCAATAATCTGGACTTGGATAGCATTGACTATGCTTCCCTTGCCCCTGTGGCCAAGGAACCGCCAATGTTCTCCCTCCCTGACCCAGAGAAGAGCAACTTGGTGCCTTTGCGCGCTCCTGCAATGCCCTCTCCCGCCCCTGCCTGTACTCCCTGGTTACTCACCAGTTTGGCGCTGATGGCACTGAATGCGTATTTTCCTCAGTTGTCCCCCGTGTCCTCCTTGTGATCCCCCTTCAAGTGGCCGTTCCAGTAATCCACTGGGCGGCATCCTGGTGATTTGTTTTGCCAGGATGGGAGCCAAACTTAGTTAGTTTAGCCCTCCTCTCTCACAAGAGCAGTGGGCAGGTGTTCAGTCCACGCGGTGTTGGGGTGCTCTTGCAAGAGCTTGGCAATCAGTTGAACCAGTGAGCCATTTAACCATTCCATGCGTCCATTGGCTTGAGGATAGTGGGGGGTTGTAACTATATGGGTTATTATTTTAGAGATTAGGCCATTTTCTAATGCACATGCTGCTCAAGTCGCAGCATAACACAGTTCAATTTTGAAAAAGTAACTAATTACACAATTTATATTTAAAACATTAATAACTCAATGAAAAATTAATATTTTTTCACACTGTAAACTATCAAAATGAAGCTAAGAATCTTATCTTTTTATTGGTGTAAAAATTTTAATATGTATACTATGCTCAATATTAAAGCAAAAGTAATTTAAAAGAGCATAATCCAGATTTTATTATATGATTATATCTAATGATATAAAGTAGATCACTTCAAAGCTAATAAATACTCTTTTTTGAATACACAACAGATGTTTTTTATTTGACGAAATTAAAGATAAGATTGAGAGCTTTATTTTCGCATTTTATTTTATTTAAAAAGCTCAATTCTCTAGGATTTTATGATAGTTTGAAGTTAGGATGTTTTTATCACTGTTTAGATAGATTTTAAGGTTCAAGTGAGCTTCGAACCTCAAATTGAGCATTCTTTAAATGGAATTCTTTAATATTTTATCATTTAAAAATATGCGGAAGAGTTACAATTAACTGAATACATCATTTTAATTGATTTGCATTGATTACAAAGAGGATATGATGTAATAATAATGCTTAGCTGCTTCACATATATCACTTGTGCATGAAAACTGGGTATTTAATTAATTTCTGCAAACATAAATTCAAGTTCAAACTATAATAAAAGCTATCACACCATTTCTTTCAGAATGGTGTCATTTAGCTTGGTATATAAGAGCTAAAGTACCACAAAGCTTCTAATCCAAATAACCCAATTCAAAGACCACATTCTGATCATAACTACTCCATCATTAAGGCACACATCAAAGATCTGACCTAATTACAGATTCAAAATACTACCATGTCCTCAGTTAAATTTACTTCTTCCATGCTACCCTTTTTTTCCTTGGGAGCTTCAACAAAAAGAGAGAGAATTGCAATGTTAAAAAAGGCATTCCTCTTTATTGCTGGTGATGATCTTGATAATTTCATCAAGCACTTCCTTACTCAAACTGAATTTGGGAAAGCTCAGTTCCTGCCAACTATTCAAAATCAAAAAGGCAATGAGTTCATTGAAAACTTAAAGGATCTCATGAAATCTTCTCCCCAAAAACATCTCCCAGCCTTGCGATCTTGGGTTACTTCCAGTTACTCTTTAAAAGAGCTTAATGATATGGGGTTTAATATAACCAAAAGTGAGTTTGAATACTCAAGAAAAATAAACAAAAATAAAAATGTAAGCTTAAACAAAAAAGCCAAAAAAATAATAACTATTCATTAAAAAAAGAAATAACTAAAAAAATAATTAAAAAATTGCTGGAAAATTCTTTTGAAACAGGCCAGTTTACAAAAAAAGTGCCTGAAAAAATTTATAAAGATATAGAAAAAGAGATGAGTAATTACTCAACTGAAATTAAATACTCTCTACTTAAAACAAAAAAAGATATATATGAAAATATGAAAATAAAAAATGAAATTTCAGTTTCAATTTCCACTTACTATAAATTAATCCCTAAAAATATAATAAAAAGTAAAAAACAAACCGATATGTGCAATATTTGTAATTTAAAAAATTCACTAGAAAAAAAGAAGGAAGAATGTGAAAGTAAAAACTTACCATTACCAGAATCTATAGACAATGACTTAAAGACTATTAATCAGCACCAAGACTTTTATGTTCATCAAAATTGTGAATATAAAAAAGATATTAATGAACTAGATGATGAGTCTTGTGTTGTAGTTATAGATTATAAAGAAAACTTAAAGGTTGGAGGTGGTCCAATTGAGACCAATAATTGTTTTTATTCAAAAAAACCAATCTCATTATTAGGGTTTGCATTAGTTTTTAAAGAAAACAATAAAATTAAATATGAATATCATGATTTTTTGTCTCAAATATTATCACATGATTCTTTATTTTCAGGTGAATGTCTAATAAGTCTTCTTAAATTAGATAGATTTAAAAAAACAAAAAATATAAAAGTATGGACAGATAATGGAAATCATTTTAGATCATATGAATTTTTATATTACTTATTTAAAGAGGCACCTAAATATATTAAGGGTTCCATAAAATATAACCGTTTTGTTGAATGCCATGGAAAAAGCATTGTTGATGGTCACTTTGGTGTAATATCAAAAATTTTAAAGGAAAAAGAAAATGTACTTTATATTAACAACATTAATGATCTAAAAAATATTTGTGAGGAAGAAGAAAGAAGAAAAGAATTATACAATTCATCTTTAACTGGTTCAATTGTTTCCCAAAAAGCATTTTTTTATATTTATGAAAGGAAATTTAGGCCTATAAAAAGAGAGCTTGAAGTTAAAAATCTGCGCATTAATCTTTCATATTTGATGAAAGATGGGAAGTTATATACTTCACCTTTAACATTTGAAAGCTTCTCAGAATATTCTGAGATATTTTATCATTTGAAATCACGTGATGATACCAGAGAAACAAAAATATCAGAAGATGCTATTAGTGTATTGGGGCAAGTTCATGAAGTAGGGCAGCTTACTAGAGGGTGTATTTTAAATAGAGTTATCAGTCTTTCAAAAACAACAACCTTTTTTTCTGAAACAAACTAAGAATATTTATGATGAGCCAAAGATAGGGTAATAGCATTTATAGCTTTGGGGCTGTTATTACTCTCCCATGCAACTCATCATAAATATTTTTGGTTTGTAGTAGCACTTAAGATATTTTCAGTAGTACTATAAGTTGCAATTTTCAATTATAAAATCAATGAATTATTTTTTAAAAAATCACCCAAGCCCAAGATCAATTAAATATTTGGGATTGATTATATTTTACTCTTTCTGAATAATTTGAATATGAATAATGTGATTAAGTTATAAAATAACCAATCTGGCGCCTAGGCATAACAAGAAAAATAATGTCCCATATGTTGGAGCGCGTTCTTGGCGCAGTATGCCTTCATGACATGCCCAACAAGTTTGGGGCTGCCATCTGTGATGAGACGTTTGGGCTGCCCAAAGCAGGCCACAATTTCCTTGCCAATAAAGCGGGTAATGGTGATGGCAGTGTGGTTGGTTGTTGCCCAGGCCACTGGCCAGCGGGTGAAGTAGTCAATGGCAGTGATAATGTACTTCTTTCCCAGTCTGTCTTTGGGGAGTGGCCCCACAATATTGAGGGCCCACTGCTTGAAGGGTTTCATGGCCTTGATGGCAGGACAGACTCGGGGGGCGCAGGTTTGGATGTATTCTTTTTGCACAACACGCACGTTTTGAGGAGATCCAAGATGTCTTGACGCATGCGCAGCCACCAAACCTTCCGTTTCATGATCTCAAAGAGGTTACACCCTTTGATGTGAACCAAAGTGCAGTGGTAGTGTAGTATGGTATCCCTTTGCTGCGCGGTGGGAATATAAGGCGTCTTCTCACTTGTCTCTGCCAGACAGTAGACGTTACCAGCATCAGTGATGAACTGGCTTTTGTTGTTCTTCAGCTTGGAAATAGTCACAGAATTAAGGACTTTGTAACAGGTTGCTTCAGGATGTAAGTAGAGCATTAGCCAGTTTGGGTCTAAGACATTGTCTCCCATGATGGACGCTACATACAGTCTGGAGAGGGTGTCAGCTGTGACAAGTTTCTTCCTGGGTTTGTATTTAATGCACAATTGGTACGGGGACAGGCGTTTGACCCAGCCTTCCTGGCGTCGTGTCAAGTGGGACTGTGTATTGAAGTACTGGAGCGAATTGTGATCTGTCAGGACGTGGGGTGGAAAGGTAGCCCCTTCCAGGTAACAGCACCATTTCTCAATGTAGTGAACAATTGCTGCTAACTCTTTATCATGTATGAGGTAACATTGTTTGAGTTGGTGAGATTCCTGGATTTACATGCCATGAGGAGGAAGACGCCATTGTCAGTTTCTACCCTTAGCACGCCCCCTATGGCCCTGTCAGAGGCGTCAGTCTCAAGTTTGTACTGTCAGTTTCAATTGAGGAACTGCAGTACTGGTGCTGTTGTGAGCCTTTGCTTCAACGTCTCAAAGGCCTGATCTCTGACAGGGGTCCAATGGAAGCGCTGTTTGGTATTGAGGAGCTCAGTGAGAGGTGCAATTAGTTCCCTGCAATTGGGGATGAACTTGCGTACGTAGGCAACCATGCCTAGGAATGTCCGCACCTGGCCCACATCAGTGGGGGGGCAGCATGCTGGTGATTGCCTTGATTTTGGCAGGGTTGGGCTTTATCCCTTGGGCAGAGATGGTGTGCCCAATGAATAACAGCTCCAACTTGAGGAGCTTGCATTTGGAGGGTTTAGCTTTTAGCTGATTTTTTTGAAGGGTGTTGAGGACAGCACAGAGGTGTTGGAGGTGTGTGGTTTGATCTTGACTGAAGACAATGATGTTGTCAAGATACACAACCACATATTTCCAAATCAATTCCTCAAATGCTTTGTTCATCAACATGGCAAAGGTAGAAAGAAATTTGGTCATTTCAAAGTTCATGACACAACACTCAAACAACCTGTAGTGCATGCAGAAGGTGTGACAAAAATCACTGGATAATATGAAGCCGTTTCTAAGTGATGGGGAATTACCACCCAAATCCACATAGAATTGATGATTAACCACCAACATAGCTTCAGATATTTTTTTGTTAAATTTCCAATTGTAACTCCAGGATTAAGTAGAACAATTAGTCCTAACCAAAGTAGTCCAAGATAAATGACCTGGGAAAGCATCAATGCATCTTCAGCGTAAAATTCTGGGCATTGGGAATTAACACAAATTTCAGTTTCCAGAATGGGGGAAGGAGCTGTAAAATTGGCTGACATGAAATTGACATTAGGAGGCACTAAAAACAAAGTTCCAGTTGCAGGGCCCCATCTTCCAGAAATGATTTGGTTCAGAATCAGATTGTACGGAATATACTGCAACAACCCAATCACAGGATGCGTTTTTAAAATCAAAATTAGAACTTGGGATAAATGGTTTTTATTGAGTAAATTTAGGAGGACTCAACTCTTAGAGTTAAAACAGGGAAAATTATTCAATATATATCAGAAAAATTGACTAAGCAATACCACCTGAGTCTTGACTTCCTATTCCTTCCACATTGTCAAGTAAGTATCTGGTCCAGGTTGCAAAGAACCCTTGTGTGACTAGTTTCTGACAACCATGCTGATTGACAAGCTCATATTGGGTGACCCTCATATTATGCCAATTTATCAACGTCAGTTTGAAAGGGGGAGCTGGTTTCAGCTGGCAGACTGGAGCAGCCGTGACCCCTTTTTAATCAACCATTTTGTTTAAATCTGTTAACTTGGTAAATTTTGATACAGGTTTCCCGGCTTTCTGAGCCTTCTTGCTTGGACGGACAATACCTGGCATTATGGAACCTATTGTGACAGAAGGCAGTCTTTGCCTCATCCCCTGGTGCAATAAAAACCTGGTTATATACTGCAGTGAGATCAATCTTGCTAAAGATCTTCACACCTGCAAGTGTATCAAACAGGTCATCAATCAGCAGCAGGGGGTACTTGTTTTTAACTGTCATCTCATTTAGGGCGCGGTAGTCTGTGACCAGGAAAAGGGACACGTCCTTCTTAGCTACAAAGAAGAAAGCTGCCCTGTATGGAGAGAGCAAGGGGAAAATGAAGACCTTATCAAGTGTGTCCACAAGGTGCTGGCAGAGGGTTTCATCTTCTTTTGGTGTGAGACGGTATAATGGTCAAGCTTTAGGTAACAACCCTTGAAGTTGTACAGCGTGCTGGATCTCCTGGGGAGGAGATAGTTGTTCAAGTGTCTCACTGCATACATCCTTGTACTCCTCAAGAAGTGCAGCAAGCACTGGTGGTGGTGAGGAGGTCAAGGGAGGGACCATGGATGGTTCAGCGCAGATAACTTTGACTGAGCATTGGTTAAAGTCTAGTTTCCCCCCTTGAAATTGTATGAGCCTCTCTGTTATTCTGACAAACACAGTATCATGGAGTAACTTGCTCATTTCCACAGGGTAATCTGGAACCCCACCCCATTTTGGTTGAGGGTAATGACAGAGGTATCCCAATTGATGTAGGGACAGTTGTGTCAAAGCCAGTTGAGGCCAGCAATTACATTGTGGCTGAGCCCTGCCATGATTGGCCCTGAGAGCTTAACCTGGACGTTCCCCATTCTCACAGAGAAGGGTACCGTTTTGTGGGGGATGGCCACTCTGCGAGAGTCAGCTACTTGTACTGCCTTGAACCTGCTGGGCACTCAATCTAATTGTTGAGAGTCGGCAAACGCCTGGTCCACCATAGTGTGGTTGGCCCCGGTATCTACCAGTAATTTGTGGGTGTTCCCACAGAAACAGAAGGGATAGGACAAGTGTGTTACTTTATTTGAGGAGTGGCTTGCTTGAAATACAGGGTTGTCACTGTGGACCTGAAAGACGTCCAGAATTTCAACTTCATGAACATTGTAGTTGCAGGGATTTTTTGTGAGCAGGGATTCAGAGGATGGGTTAGGTGGGGTTGCAAGGCCTCTTGTTGCTACAACCCCAGGCTTTTCCCTGATCCTCAATCTGTGCTAGCTGAAGCTCCCTCTTGTGGGGGCATTTAGTCCCATTATCCTGCTGACAGGGCTGGTGACGGCCTACTTGATTGTGGCCACTGCCTGGTGTGGTATATGGTTGGGATGGAGCGTCACTGGTACGGCAGAAGCCCATTGAGGCCTGGTTGTTAGCCCCTACAATGGCCTTATAGCAGTTGTCAATGGAGGTGCAGCAATCTACAGGGACCCACTTGCAGATATGGGGCTTTAACCCATTGATGATAAGAGTGAGTAACATTGCATTTCTGTTGGTCACGGCTTTGGGGGCGGCAGCAAGAGCTTGTTGCCAGGCAGCAAGGTACTCAAGAACAGAACCAGTTTGTTTGATTGCTAGAAGAGGAGTTACCACAACAATGGGGGAGAAGGCTTCACTTTAGCAGGGCTTGGCGGCATCTTGGAATGCTGCCCAGGTAACGTCAAGTTCCTGGCTGGCCCAGTTGGTGAACCACACAGCGGCGGGCCCCGTGAGGCAACCAGACGCAGTGGCGACCCACATGGGCTCAGGGACCTGGCAGATGCAAAGGCAGGTGTGGGGTTCCTGTCCGCCAGTCCCCAAGTGTGTCCTGGATTGTAGCCAGGGACCGGCTGGAAGGGGTTGTCATTCTCTAGTAAGGGGAAAATGTATCTCAGAAATATGTATAGGGGTCAAAATGGGCTTTTATTCACTCTCAGAAGGAAGATCCCCTTAGAAACCTTCTGGCATACGGCCCGGGGGGTCAAGGAAACAATATGGATTTGCCAATACTTGGAGTCCTCCAACAACATCTTGGAATCCTTGTACTTGGTCTTGGACTCCTGCACCTAAGTCTTGGACGTCTGCCCCTTAGACTTGAACTCCTGCTCCTCAAATGTGGACTCCGGCTCCTTGGAATCAAACTTCTGCGCCGCGCTTAGGAACCTGCTCCTTATTTTTGGGCTCCTGCTCCGTTATCTTGAGCTTCAGCTCTAACCAAGCTCCTGCTGGTGATCAAAAGGCTTCCAAAACCTCTTGGCAGAAACTCAAGAGACCCAGAAGTGTCTTCTCAAAGACCTGGAACAACCTCCAAAAAGACCGTCAAAAGACCCCGTAACTTTCCAGCCAGCCACCTTCTTATAGTGTCTTTTCCCCAACGGTTCCGACTTCAAAATGGCTTTCTTCATAAGCTTAAACCATTGTCGCTCACTTTTTTCTATAATAGCTTAAGCTTACATACTTACTTTCTCAAAAGCTTAAAGTATTAATATACAATTTCCTCACTTATTCTTTAAGCTTTTGGCTTCCAACCAATCATTTCCATCAGAAAATCTGCCAGAACTCAACCAATGAATGCAGAGCGCGGAAATAGACCATTTCTGAAGTTCCACTGTAATCCAACTGTGAAAATCATTTCCACAGCTCAAACCGTTCAAATTGATAACTCTTCACGCACCAAAGCGTTAACCAGTCCATTATTCCGGCACCATTTCTTCCTGCATTCAACCCAAACCCATTTAAATAGTAGAATACTATTTAAATTGTTCCTTCTGGACCTCTTCAACGTTCTCCCCATATATTTACAAATATAGTAAAATCCAAGGAAAACGTCCCACCAAAACAACCTTGTATCCCGCTCTCATAGCAACATATCTTTGTCTATCCTAGGAACTTAATAAATAAATATCTTACCCAAACATATATCCACATTCCTTCTTGATTTTCATACTAGACCAAGGCAAAATATTCCACATCTTCTCACTTTGGAAAATTAATTTGGCAAAATCTTGGCTCATTTCTCCGGACCACTAGTTCTTCACCATCATCTTCTGGTCCTCCAGCCAGCTTTCTTCAACAACAGTCACTAAACTTTCACTTGGCCAACATAAGCCCCGCCTGCAAACCACCAAACATGTGGATCATCACAGCGGGTTTCCGTAGATTGATGCCAACTGACAATGTTGGCCCCCTTGACGCCACCAGCAAAGGATTCTAGCTGAAGGTTGAGCATGTGCTGGGACAGATCTGACTGGGGCGGGGTGACACTGGCATCAAGCTGCCCAAGGCAGAGCCAATTGTACATGCTGGTGAGAACTAGCTGGTCTTGATAGATGACGTACCCTTCAGGGATGTCCCCCTTGGGGATTGGCAGGAAGGTCTCTTGTTGGGGAGTAGTTATACATCCTGTACTCTGTCCTTTCTTGGGGGGAATTTTGTTTTAGGTAGGTTGTAAACCTAGTGCTGCTACCACTGTTACAACTGAACCAATGAGGATTCAGTACTTGGAATTGGGGAAGACAACAGTCCAATAGAAAGGACAGAATAATAAGAATAAGGTATTGTTTATTGTAGAATATTGTGATTAATATACTATATGGGGAAAGCCACAAGGCCACAAGGGGGTGGCATAGTGGGAAGTTCCATGTAAGGTTTGAAGTCAAGGAATAACTCTTGCGGGGATCAGCAAGTCAAATTGATAGCGCTCCTAATTAGGATGAAGTACCCACCATTCAACATTGTCATCATATTAGTCCATAATGTTAGATACATTAGAAGGCAAGTCTGGAAACTTGGTTGCAACACTGTTGGCTTGGTTGTTTTGCTTATTGGGGCGAGGCTCTCTCTTAGCTGCAGGGTTTTCCTTGCGCTTGTTGGTGGCGTGTAGATTGGCAGACTTCTGAGCTGTGTGTTTTCATTCTAGGAATACATCCTCAAGGTTCTTGCAGCAGGTCATGTCAAACTGACGTCTAATGTGTGTGGGAAGGCCATTGTAGAAGTCCAGGCGTGGCCCAGGTTCATCAAAGTTGATGGTATTGAGTGCACAGTCACATAGTCCTTCATATGCTGCAAGGTATTCTTTGATGGTTCCTGTCATTTTAAAAGTTTGAAGTTTGGTCATAATCACCACGTCCAAGTCCTTCATGGAGAACTTTTTGAGGAATGCACCCTGAACACTTCCCAATTTTCCTTCTGGTCAGGATGTTGGGTTAGCCATTTGGTAAAAAAACGTGAAGCAGTCCCTGTGATGTGGAGGGCAATTTCACTGACCCAGAGTCTTTAGGGGCTACTCCACTTGTTCAAACTTGCTCTTGGTGCTGTTGATCCAAAGAGAAGTATTCTCACAGTGTAATCCTGCAAAGGCGCCAATCTCAGCGGTACGTAAGCATTGAAACACAATATTGGGTATCTCAGGTTGCGTAGGTGCTGTTGATCCAAAGAGAAGCATTCTCACAGTGTAATCCTGCAAAGGTGCCAATCTCAGCGGTACGTAAGCGTTGAAACACAATATTGGGTATCTCAGGTTGCGTAGGCGCTGTTGTGGTTGGCATGGTGGGGAACAGTCTGCGGGCTTTGAGGGCGTTATACTGATCAATGGGTACAAGGAGATTATTGTGAATGACAAGTCCAGGGGGGACGTCTTGTCCTACTTTGTAATCTCTCCAGCTGTTAGCAAGTGACATTGTTTGGGTTCTTTTCTTGGGAGGAATTTTTCCTTTGAGTTGGGTAGGTATGGGTAACCTACCTGTGCTACCATTGTCAATTTTATACTTCCGGGAAGTATAATAAACAAAATAAAGGGGAAGATTAAGAAGAGAATGATACTTTATTGTATATGGATATAGAATATTATATAGTATCATGACAAGCCACATGTTGTCCATGTACATCATGGAGATCATGGGGCTTATCTGAGTAGTGTTCTTCTTGAGTTATAAGGCTTAATCAAGTTGTGTTCCATTTAGGACCTGGATTGAGTGATCCCCATCATAGATGGTTACCTGATAATGATGCCACCAGTTTATTGACTGGGCAGTGAACCACTTGGTGAGCCACTTGGTGATTTACTTGGGGCGTTAATTCCCCAAGAGGGAGTAATCAAAGATGTTGCAACACAAGGGGCTATGCAAAGCGCCAAAAATAATATAGTAATCAAGGAAACAATACCAACACAAAGCAAACAACACATATTGAGATGAGCGTAAAGCATATACAAAATGGGTAAAAGGATGGGATAATGTAGCAAATGGGAAAACAAAAAGGAATAAACAAACAGGCAACAGTATCAAAATAATACATAATTTATTGGGGCAAAAGCTATAAAAACATATGAAAAGGTTAGTAAAAAATCAATGAGAGAATTAGAGAAGCTTCTGAAGGATCTTTAATTGACAATTGCCAAAATCAAAGACATTGACCGCAAGGTCAAAGTCAAAGTGAAGTCCGCTGTCCTTGATGGAGACAAAATAGACAAGGTGTCCGCAAAGGCCCTAATGACAAAAATACCAGACACCCCTGAGAAGACCATCAAGCGTCTTCTCAACATCCAGAAGACACTGGTCAAGGGCCTGCAATTTAAGGAAAACAATATTTCTGCGCCGTTTTCTAGGTTGACAACCTGGAGATGTATGAACATCTCAAACCCGACAAGCATGCCAGAACAGAGGATAAAGAACTGCCCACACACTTTTTGCGCCAAGAATGGCCAAGCCTGCTGAAGTAGCCAGCAAGGAAGAAACACGTGAAGGTAACATAAAAAATAAAATTAATAAAAATTTGTAAATACTTACCTGTTTTTTTAGAGAACATAAACGGTGAACTCCACCAAGTCCTGGTCCCCTTTGTCCCTGCCACATTCTACGCCAACTACACCACTCATGTGGCCAAGCAGCTATATCTGTCCCCCCTGTCTTGCAGGAGCTGGAGGACCACATCCACAGGTCCTTTCCAATGTTGCAGGAGGCATTAGCTGGGCTGACACATGGCAAGAGGGCATCTGAGTGGGCAGTTACTGCCTGCAAGGATGCCCAACTGGACCACCTGGACCTGGTTAACCTCAGTGGAGTTTACTGTGTAAACTCCATTGAGCTTGTTTGGGACGTCCTGGCAACGCTCCCATTTGAAAATGTACTGGAGATGGGCCGGGCCCATGAGGCTCCTTGCTTCTGCTACCCCTTGGAGCACACAATTTCTTACCTGCTGGGCAACTTTGGGCGTGCAGTGGAAAAATTGGCTGTTGCAGGCGCAACAGCTGTCAAGAAAACCAAAAACCTCTTGGCAGACTTTGGGCTGGTATGGAGTGCCAACAAGATGGGGGTCCCTGCAGCCTGGAGCTGACCTTTGCAAAGACCAAGCATGATAAGAAGATCAGTGCAGTTTTCAATAAATTATGCAAGTTTACAGAAGCCTTTTCTGAGCAAAGGATTCACCTTGTTGTTTACCTTGGATATCTTTTCTTCTTTGGGATGAGCACCAGTGTAGAGGATCTTGACAGGGTCCTTCTAGGAATTGACGAGGCCAGGATCTCCCTGGACGGGAAGAAGGTCCCCCTGGGTATGACTTGGTGGATCATGTCATCCAGGATACCCTGGTCCTGGCCAGTATCTATGGGTTTGCAGCCCTGCCAGAGAAGCTGCTCCTCCATTTGCACCTGACACTACTCCTTTTACTAGCCGCCATGAATATTTTAATAAGGGTGTATCCACTGTCCACAGTAGGGAAGTGGAGGTTGTGCGCCACCTCCATTGCAGGATGGGTACATACAGAAGAACTCACTACAGGCACTCTTAATAAATTCTCTCTTCCAATAAATTTCATTATAATTCATATTATTTTTATTATAATAAAATTTTCTAATTCTTATTTTAGCAAATGAGATTTACAAAATATATCCCAGAGAAGGTCTTAATAAAAGCGTAATAATATATGTCAATAAAATCTACTTCTATTTGTACACTTTGCATTTAACTTTTTTAATTTGATTTTTATATTTATTTGCCAAAAGTGATATTAATGCATTTGCGTAATCCAGTATCAAGCGTTTGGGATACCCTTAGATGACACAATAAAAAATGATTATAAATAAATTACTAACCTTCATTGATGGTCCTGCTGAATGTGATTGCATGCTTGGAAACATCTACATATAAAATGATAATTAATAAATCTTGAATAGTAAATTAGAGAATATAAAAAAGTTGGACACACTAAGCCTTTAATTGATTGGCTGTTTGGCAAGGCAAGCGGGGATGAACAAATCAGTGTGGCCAAGGATTTGGCCACAGTCTCAGCTGGGAGGGTGTGGTTCTCAGCCTGCAGCAAATTAAACAGGACTTTGGTCCCAGTTGGGGCTCCCTGCTTGACAACTGGCTTGAGCCACCAAAATACTTCCTCAATGGGATTTAGGAAGGGCAAATAGGCTGGGAGAAAGAGAAGGCGCAAATTTGCTGTGGCCAATTGCTGGGGGCCCACAGCAATGCTAGTGTCAATCATTGGGAATTCCTCAAGAATGTCAGCCACTTTGTGGAGACCAACATTGTCCAACACAATGACATTGGTGAAGCCAGGGCTCATGCGCCTCAGGTGCTCCTGGACCAATGGAGGAATGATAGAAAGGTTCTGCTGTTATGTGAACCCAATATCATTTGGTATAGCTCAACCCCCTTTGGACCAAGGAGAGCCACCATTGAATAGGCTGTGGCGCAGACTGCAGCACGCCAAGCCATCCTGTCATTTGAGCCTTCGGGGACATATCCATATGCATTGCACATAGACAAGGCAAAAGCCAATTCATCAATATAGTAAAATTTGACTGTCCCCTTGGCTTTGAGGGCAGTTTATGCCTCTTTGTAGTTTTTCCGGGTCTCAATGCTGGTTGGGCTATTCCAATTGTACAGAGATACCCCAAGCTTTCTTAGGAAAAGCGCATCCCCTTCAGCAGATGGTTGTAAAAGAAAATGGAAGCCTCAACCCCAAAAGTGGGCATGACCATTGCCTGTATATTTACCAGTTCAAGATGGCAGTCCTGGGTGATCCACTGGCGGATTGCCCATTTGTGCTCCTTGGTGAGCATAGTGGAAACGTGCAAGGATTTCTCTGCGGCAAGGACTTGGCCAGTATCAATGAACTTATTGAAGGTCTTGGAGGTGTACTTGAGATCCACTCCAACAAGGGCCGCAGCCATCTTGTAATTGCCCAATTCATGCATTAGCTTAAGCAGGATGATGTGTTTAATGTCAGTGATGTGCTTCTGAGCGGGCTTTGCGCAAGTTGGTGAATCTAGATCCTGATTGGAGACTGGCTTGCAAGGCATAGGTACCTTGGTGTAACCCACAGCTACTTTCTTTAGCACTAACTGTCCCTCATTAATTCTGAAGAACTCAGGCTCCTTGTCCTCTTCCTGATTGCCATCACTGACATAGGGCTTATAGCTAGTATCAAGTACAGGCTTCACCTTCTCCAGCATGGCTGACGGGACCAAATCTTGTTGGTACACAACATCAAACACATACAAAGTAAGTTCAACCTCCTTGTTTCAAACTTTCTTTGTAGTGGTGACCTTGGTGAGCTTCTGGGTCAGCTTGGGGACCCAAGGGTTGATGCTCTTCACCCTAGCAGCTTGTGCTCCTTAAAACGGCTGTGTCAGTGCAGCTGTCAGGAAGCCAGACATAGGTAAAGGCATTGGGCGGCTTGGGATGGGGTGAGGCTGAGCTGGTGGGTAAAGCCCACCATAGAATGGGTGCTAACTTGATAATGTAAGATATGGATTGCCCAAGTAAGGACCAGGGTCCAGAGTTAGGGACCATGGAATTCACCATTCCTGTCAAAGTGATATAGAGTACTCCAAACAGTTGGGTGGACGTAGTCTCGGCTGCAGTGGGGGTTTCCATTGGGCAGTTGGGTTGCAGGGTTAAGGGCAGAGTCATGGGAACAAATTAGGTAGGCAGATAATTGTACTTGTCTTTGAACAATCTTGGCAGCCTTTTGTACCACTTTCCTTCACGTCCTATGTATTCAGTTTCTCTAGTCCTTGCCAAGGTATCAGCAATGAGGATGGTCTCTAAGTTGTACTCCGCGTAGGCAGGGTTGGGTGGGTATTTGATAAAATGCACAGGTCCAAAGGGGGCTCCTGGGGGACGGTATAGTGCCTGGGAAGGGTTGGCAGGTTGGTCTTCAGAGGGGGCAGTTGCCTGATGGTCTATTTGAACGGAGTTAAGATGGAAGATCACTAAGACTAGATAAGTTAAGATTTGTTTGAACAAAAGGTTCATAAAACTTTATTATCAAAAATGACAGTGTGGTCATCACCACATTGCCAGGCTTCTTATACCATGTGGTTTTGCTTCTTTGCTCTTTGCAGGCTTCAGTTCCATGGGCAGTTTGCCAATGGGGAATGGATCTTGGCTTAGGGTCTGGAGAGTATCTGGTCCTGGTTGGGTACACTCTGGCAACCAGAAGTGGCAATGCTTAATTTTGCTGCTTTGGTTCACCATGTCACCTGAGCAGGCTAATTGCATTCCCTTTTCCAGACCAGGGACTAGCAACAGTTGGTGCTTATTGGCAGGGCTAGGAGGGGGTCTCACCCAAGCCATGGCTTCTGCGTAGGTCTAGGCCCTCAGTGGCACCAGTTTGGTGGGTCTTGGCTGGACTGGCTCTGGGGAACAGAAGTGGCAATGCTTTGTTTTGCTGCCTTTGTTCACCATGTCACCATGTTTTGGCCAATTGCAATACTTTTTCTGGACTGGAGACTGGCAGCGGCTGGGTTTTTTTTGGCAGGGAAAGTAGTAGGTCCTTCCCCAACCTCCATTAGGCAGACCACATCTCCTGTGTAGGTATGGTTCTTCAGTGGCACCAGTTTGGCAGCAATCTGGCAACCATTCAGGGAATCCTCAGTAGTAGGCTGGCGGGTTGCGGAGTAATTTAACAATTTGAGCCTGTGACTTAACGGATTGGCGGGTCCTGGACCGTCCTGGGGGAGTCAATCTGCCTTCAGGGAACTGGGGTTCAACTCTTGGGTTTTCAATACAAGTATTAAAATATCATTCATGACATCATCCCTTTCCTTCCTGGGGGTCCCTTCCTTCCTGGCCTTCTTCTAAAGGTATTGTCGTATTGCTAGTTGGGTGTTGGGTAGGTTGCTTAATGGTTCCCAGGTTCTTTCCTTGGGTGGATATCCCTTTCACTTGACGTAGTACTGGATGGTTTTATAGTGGGTACGGTCTTCATGAACATATTAAACTTCATATTCTTTGGAGCATCCTACTTGGATGGGAGGGGGGTCAGTCTTGAGTTTCTGGTGGGGGAGGGAGTTTCCTTCTTTCTTGAATAGAAGCGTGCGGTGGAAGACATTATGTATTTTCCACAAGGGGGTAATTCTAGTTCAAATGCTACTTCACCTACTAGCTTGGTGATCTTGTAGGGGCCACTTCTTCTGTGGGCTAACTTCCAACTGGGAACAGTCAGAAGCACGTTTTGAGAGTCCAAATAGACTTTGTCTCCCACCTTCAACAGTTTCCCAGGGGTCCTCTTTTTGTCAGCAATAGCCTTATAAGTCTGGACAGCACAGATCAGATTCTTAAGACAGGTTTGTTGAGTGTTGTGTATCTGTTCAATCCAGGTTTGTCCTGACGGGTTTATTTCCTTACTACCAATACTGAGGTCCCAAGATGGGTCAAAACCATAAATGGCTTTGAAGGGGGACATTCTGGTAGATGTGTCATGAATAACGGCATTCACTATGTTTTGATTTCGCCTTTGTTGGGCCATTTTGAAGACAAATCTCTTGCTTTTGCTTTCAACTCTCAAAATGAACTGGCTTCTGCTTCAGGAAATATGAATGTTTGGTTTCCTGACTCTACGCAACTCACTTGCCCCACTCATGCTTGTGGCAAGTGATCCTACCGTCCTGGTAGTTTTTTGTGGTATTCCTAACCACTATATATTCCATTTCATATTCACCAATAAAAATTATTTTCTATTCACATTTTTGTCTTTGTGTCTTCTGTACTTCCGCGCCTCTCTCTAGCCACACCTAGTAGAGATTATTCATCCAGGGCTGCAAGGTAAACACTATTGTCTTCCCTGTCATCTAACCAAGACTTAGTACAAATCCAATCCTAAGGTTAGGATTCCCTGTTGTGTGTCTGTGCCACGCCTCAGAACACGACAAGATGCGTGGTCTTTGCTGTTGTAAGCATACTGTGCCACAGGTAGCATCTTGGCCCAGTTATCTTGGTTGATGTTGGCGTAGCATTGTAGGCATTGTTCAAGTATTAGGTTCACTCGTTCAGTATGGATTTTGGTCTGTGGGTGATAGGAGGTTGATACACAGCACTTTACCCCCAAGTCCTTCATCACCTGAGTCCAGTATTTGGAGGTGAATTGGGGTCCTCTATCAGTGATGATTTCCCCCAGAGTACTGTGTTGAGTTAGTATGCGGTTGTGGAAGTGTCTAGCTGTCTCTGCAGCAGTGCAGTGGGTGGTGGTATGGACAAAATAGGACATCTTAGTAAACCTATCTACCATGACCAGGATGGCATTAAAAAATTGGAGGGGGGAAGTTCTACAATATAATCCATTGAAACGGACTGCCAGGGCCCCTCTGGTATGTCTAGTGGTCTTAGCAGGCCTTCATGTTTGGATCTACGGGTTTTGGTTCTTCCATATGTCTCACAGCCTTTGATGTAGGCGGCCACATCTTTGTCCATCCAGGGCCTAGCGTAATTCTTCTTGATTCCTTGGAGTGTCTTGAGTCTACCAGGGTGGCCGGCCATCTCTGAGTCATGATAATCAATGAGTAATTTGGTCCTTGTTTCACCTTCTGGTACATAGATTTGGTTGTGTAATAGCAGAGTGGATCCTTTCAGCAAGAATTCTTTCTTGTGGTGGTGGCTCTCTGGGTCTGAGGTCAAGTTGGCAACAAGTTCTGCTGAGTATTTGTCTTGTTTCTGCGCCTCAATTATGTCAGGTTTGTGGGCTATGATCTTCATGTACATCAGTTGGATTCCTAGGCTGACAGGGTCAAGGAGTACATGTGTGTTGTGATCCTTGGTTTCTGTAGAGGAAGGGATCAGATCAGCTCTTCTACTCAGGGCGTCAGGTACCACATTCACCTTCCCAGGCTTGTAGTTGATGGTCAAGGTGTAGTCAGTCAGTTCCAAGGCCCATCTGGTCTGCCTCTGGTTTAGCTTTCTGGGTTTAAAGAAGTAAGTCAAGTTCTTGTGGTTGGTTAGGATCTTTACTGGAAATTTGGCACCACATAAGTACTGGTGCCAATGTTTCAAGGTCTTTATTATTGCAAGCATCTTCTTGTCATAGATCAGGTAGTTTCCTTTGGCAGGCAGCATCTTCTTGGAGTAATATGATACAGGATGTAGCATACTATCCCCTCCTTCCTGAAGAAGGACTCTGCCCACCGCAAAGTTGGATGCATTGGTTTCCAGTATAAATGGCTTGGATGGGTTGGGCATGGCCAGGACGGGGGCAGAGGTGAAAGCAAGTTTCAAGGCTTCAAAGACAGAAGTACATTCAGGGGTCCAGGAAAACAGGACTTTTTCAGAGCAAAGGCGGGTCAGGGGCAGAGTAATATGAGAAAATTTTGGATGAAATCCCTGCAATAATTTGCCAGGCCCAAAAAACTTCTCACGTTTTTCCTGCATTTGGGCACCGGCCAAGATGTTATTGCTTCTACTTTTTCCTGTGCCATGGCAAACCCGCTGGTCTTCACTACATATCCCAGGAACTTGACTTCAGACTGAAAGAATTCACATTTCTTAAGCTTAGCATTTAAGTTTGCTTGGGAGAGTTTTTTTAGTATAATGTCCAGGTGGCGCAGGTTTTCCTTGTGAGTCTTGCTGTAGATGAGAAAGTCATCCAAATATGCAACACAAAAACGGTCAAGGTATTCCCCAAGGACAGTGTTAATTATCTTTTGGAAAGTGCTGGGGGCATTGCAGAGGCCAAATGGCATTACTAGGTACTTGTATAACCCATATCTAGTTTTGAAAGCTGTCTTGTATTTGTCTCTGTCTTTGATTTGGATCTGGTTGAAAGAATCACAAAGGTCAATTTTTTAGTACACCTGGGCTCTGGTCAGTACATCACAGAGGTCATCAGCGTTAGGGATGGGTAGCTGTTTTTCACCGTAATGTCATTCAGCTTCTGGTAGTTTACACATGGACACATTCTGCCATCCTTCTTCCCTACAAACAGCATGGGCGACAAGCAGGGGGCCTTTGACACTTGGATGAAGTCTTTTTTTCATATCCTCCAGATATGCTTTCAAGGCCACTTGCTCACAGTGGTTGCAACTATAAATGGGGATATGGTGTGGTTGGGTGCCCGGTAGTAGGTCTATAGAGTGGTCATAGATTGAGTGACTGGGTAGTTTTGTGGCTTCTTCTTTGCTAAACAGATGTTCCCACTTCTGCAGGGGGTAGGTAGTGTCCCAACGCTGGGTTTCATCTTTATGTTTAAGAGTCTGTTGGCCGGGGCTCTGCCATGACTTATACAGAACGGGACAGTATCACAAGATTCAGGTTGTCCCAAAGTGGCAGTCTGTTCACAATAGTTAAGGATCAGTCCATGTCTGTTGGACCATGAGTCACCCAATATTAGAGGATGTGGCAATCATGGCAAGAGGATCAAGGGGGTTGGGTACATATTCTGTCCAATTGTCAAAGGGAGTTCTTGTTAACATTCATAGCCAGTGTCCAGAGAGCTGTTTCCCATTATTACTTGTAGGCTGCGCTCTGAAGCCATTAACCCTAGTTCCTTTGCCAGGTTGGCGTCAATGAAGCTTTCATCAGCTCCCATGTCAATAAAGGCCTCAATCTGGTGCTTGATCCCCACACAGTCTATGGTCACTTGATTGAATTTGTAAGATCACGCAGAGGTGTTTATTTGTGCCAAGGATACAGGAGGTGTAATATTCTTAGGGCATGCTCTGGTTAGGTGTCCAGCCTCATGGCAGTAGAAACACAACCCATCTTGATAGTGACGTTGTAACTTGTCAGGGGACATTCCTGGTTGATTGGGCGTCATGGCCCTGCCAGCTCAGTCAGGGTACAAGTTCTGTCCTTCTTGGTTTAGACTCAGGCCTTTGAATAGGGGTAGTAGCTCCTCCAGTCTCAGTGTAGGCGGGTGGTGCTTCAACAGGTCTTTCATGGCTAAATTAACTCCCTTTCTGAAGATAATGGCAATAATTTGTCTTCAAGTTGGGTGTTGCCTTAAATTTAAGGAACACATTAATATAGGCTTAGATAGGGCAGGTTGCTTGTTGGATCTCTAACATAGAGTTCAGCACATAGTATCTGGTGTCTTGGTCATTGCCAGTGCTCATGAGTTTGGCCTCAAATTTTGAATAGCCAGAGCAAAATTCAACATCTTCAGCAGAGGCTTTCCCAAACCAATCCAGTGCGTCTCCTGATAGCATGGCAGCCACCCCCAAGACTTTCTCAGTGTCACTGGTGTAGGCATTGGCGTTGGTTTGGAAGTGGAGGCAGAGGACTGGCATGGCTCGGTGGGCTTCTTCTTAGGTGAGTTTTCCCATCTGGGGCATATCCACCTTGGTTGTGGTCTGGTTCACTATCACATTTTGCACTTGTGATGTGGCTGGGTTCTGGGGTTCAGCACCAGGTGCAGGGTCTTTCAATTCTTTGGCGGGTTGGTTCTTCATCCATGAGAGTATCAGAGAGGTAATTGCCTTATGTGTGTAATAAGTGACTATCACAAAAAAGAGCATACAAGTTGCCCCAAGTGTTAACAACATCTTGGGGCCCAGGTTACCATGTTTGTAAAGGATTGTCATAATGTCAGGAAGCCAGGCATAGGTAGAGGCATTGGGCAGCTTGGGATGGGGTGAGGCCAAGCTGGTGGGTAAAGCCCACCATAGAATGGGTGCTAACTTGATAATGTAAGATATGGATTGCCCAAGTAAGGACCAGGGTCCAGAGTTAAGGACCATGGAATCCACCATTCCTGTCAAAGTGATATAGAGTACTCCAAACAGTTGGGTGGACATAATCTCTGCAGCAGCGGGGGTCTCAATTGGGCGGTCAGATTGCAGGGTTAAGGGTGGAGTCATGGGAACAAAGTAGGCAGGCAGATGATTGTACTTGTCTTTAAAAATCTTGTTGGCCTTTTGTACCACTTTCCTTCACATCCTATGTATTCATTTTCTCTAGTCATTGCCAAGGGATTAGCAATGAGGATGGTCTCCAAGTTGTACTCCGCGTAGGCAGGGTTGGGCGGGTATTTGATAAAATGCACAGGTCCAAAGGGGGCTCCTGGGGGACAGTATAGTGCCTGGGAAGGGTTGTCAGATTGGTCTTGGGAGGGGGGCGGCAGCCTGGTAGTCTACTTGACCGGAATTAAGATAGAAGATCACTAAGACTAGATAGGGTAAGATTTGTTCAAACCAAAGGTTCATAAAACTTTATTATCAAAAATGACAATATGGTCATCACCATACCTCTGGGGTTTTTATACCATGTGGTTTTGCTTCTTTGCTCTTCGCAGGCTTTAGGTCCATGGGCAGTTTGCCAATGGGGCATGGATCTTGGCTTAGGGTCTGGAGAGTATCTGGTCCTGGTTGGGTACACTCTGGCAACCAGAAGTGGCAATGCTTAATTTCTCCGCTTTGGTTCACCATGTCACCTGAGCGGGCTAATTGCATTCCCCTTTCCAGACTGGGGACTAGCAACAGTTGGTGCTTATTGGCAGAGCTAGTAGGGGGTCCTGCCCAAGCCACGGCTTCTGTGTAGGTCTGGGACCTCAGTGGCACCAGTTTGGTGGGTCTTGGCTGGACTGGCTCTGGGGAATAGAAGTGGCAATGCTTTGTTTTTCTGCTGTTGTTCACCATGTCACCATGTTTTGGCCAATTGCAATACTTTTTCTGGACTGAAGACTGACAGCAGCTGGGTTTTTTTGGAAGGGACAGTAGTAGGTCCTTACCCAACCTCCATTAGGCAGACCACATCTTCTGCGTAGGTATGGGTCTTCAGTGACACCTGTTTGGCGGCAACCTGGCAACCATTCAGGGAATCCTCAGTAGTAGCCTGGCAGGTCACGGAGTAATTTAACAATTTGAGCCTGTGGCTTAACAGATTGGCGGGTCCTGGACTGTCCTGGGGGGGGTTCAACTCTTGGGTTTTCAATATAAGTATTGAAATGTCATTCATGACAGCAGCGTCACTATGGAACTCTCCTCTCCCGTCTCCTCCTTGAGTAGGCACTTGGGTTGCACTAACTCTATTCTTTGACCCACAGGGGCAACCACAACCACAGTGCACGACAGGTGCATTGATACTTGGGAGTTGTGTTGTCTTTCATTTTAAAATTTGATAAAATTGTCAAGGGTCTGGATGTACAAACATTTTGGCTACTACCAACCTACTTAACATCCAGCCATTGCCCAATTTGGTGCCCTTCCAATATACCAGTTTTCATACCAAGAATGGTAACCAAGCAATATCACCTGACTGTCAAGTATCCAGTGGCTCAAACCCATCTTGCACATGACCAACCCCTAGGTTCAATCCAACTAAATTCCTGCCACAGTCAAGTCTATATAAGTCTAAAGTATTATCTAATAAAATATACTTCTCTTCTTTCTTAATCTCATATTTGAAGCTTCCCCAAAAGGTGCTCCTTATCACTTGTAGCAGCTACAGGTTTTGACCATGCCTATGGGAGAGAAAATAACTGACCAAAACCCGCCCACCTTTGCTCACGTACTCAACCAGGCCACATCCCAGGAGACCTGGAAAACTTACTTCTGCGCCCACAACATTGACAAAGATATACCTGATGGATGCACTTTATTTGAAGGTCTGGTCATGCCCAAAGCATGCACCAAGATTATTCAATACAGTTGCGCTCTTCAACCACAAACAAACACACAATCACCTATCACATGTGAAGTGACCAACACCAAATACATTGGTATCAACAAGCTCTTTAGTAAAAACAAAGAAAACATCATTAAATGGCTTGACCACTCAGCTGCCAAACTCTGCACCAGCCGCATCCCCCACAAGAAATGGGTCCAGGAGGCCAGCAAGCGCCTTTACAAGGCCGCAGCTAACTGGTTTGACTCACAAACTGATGACCAGCTTGACAACTGGGAAGAGTTCAAAGCGGACATCACACACAATTTCCACGTCACCAAATCCCTTCAAGACATTGCAATACATCTCAGTGATCTTCCTCAGAAGACCACTATTGCAGCTTACGCCAATGAATTTGAGGAAATATGTCGCAAAATCCAAAACCCAGCATAAGCTGATAACGTACATACCAGAGCCTCATTCATCAACAGAATGAAACCCTCTGTTGCTGCCCTCATCCGCCCAGAGGCCAACACCTCCATGCCTGCGCTCATTGCAGAAGCCAAGCGCGCAGAAAAATGCGCAAACAAGGAATATTCAGAATGCAACGGCAATTGCTCCTCAAATGGCAATGGCAGAGAAAAATCCAATGGCAATAAACGCCAAAATACCAACCATAACAACAGCAACTCCAATTGCAACAATGGCAATCACAGCCAAAGCGCAAACTGCTCCCGTCCCAAGAAAGAGGACACCATTAAAGTTAACAATGCTGAAGTAGCAACCTGCTATGAATCTGACCCCACATTCTCTGACCTCAAAGGTCTCAAAACAGAGGAACAGGGAAAAGAGGAGGGGGAAAAGGCTTAAGTGCCCCTGTCTCCCCCCAACTTGACAAGAAACTGTACCAAGGCACAAACTTTGCTGGCATCCCACGTGTCCCACAATCCTCCATTTTTATGAACGTAAAAATTAAAGATTGCTCACAGCTTCTTGTCTACCCATGCACTTATAAATCTCATACACATAAAATTTTATTTGACTCTAGTGCACAACACACTATGGTTAGCAAACCTTTTATAACCAAGTACAAAATACCAGTTGTCAAATCAAACTTCAAATATGCCAGAATGGCAGATAAATAAAAGGTTCTACTCAAAGGCAAAACAACTCCCTTCAGAATTGACCTCCAAGGCATACAAACGTCCATCAAATGACTTGTAATAAACAACATAAACTACAACACTGTAGCAGGCATGGACTGGTTCACCCAAGTGAACCCCAGCGTATGTTGGAAAACAAAAACCATGACCATCAAACGCAACAGAGTCAACTTCACCATCCTCAAAGAACCCAATGACCTCATTCCAAGAGACACAGTATTTGTCCAGGTCATAAACCAAGATGACTAAGAACATATGACTAAAGATAGTACCTTCATATAATGAGTTACACTGAATTCAATAACATGCAAACAACCAAGATCCAATGCCAAGAACTTGCGGCACTCCTAAATGAATACGCCCATGTATTTAAGGAAGAACTCACCAAGCTACCCCCTGAATGGGAGGTCAAACATGGCATTGACTTATTCAAAGCCATGCCCAAACCTGCACCCCTCTACAGACTCTCCCCCATGGAGACCCAAACCCTCAAAACACACCTTGAGGACAATCTAGCCAAAGGATTCATTTGCCCGTCTGAATCCCCATGGGGGGCAGCAGTGTTCTTTGTAAAGAAAAAGGAAGGCACTCTGTGTCTAGTAACCAACTACAGAGCACTAAATGCAAGCACAGTAAAGAATAAATACCCTCTTCCACTTATAGAGGATCTGTTTGCAAGACTCTCAGGAGCCAAATTTTTCTCCAAAATTGACCTCACCTCAGGTTACAACCAAGTTGAAGTAAAGAAAAAGGACATAACAAAGACTGCGTTCTGTACACAATTTGGATCCTTTGAGTGTAGGGTAATGAACTTTGAGATGGCCAACTCTCCTGTAACATTTGTCACCATGATGAACCAAGCGCTAAATGGCCTCTCAAACACATTATGCTACCTCAACAATATCATCATATTCTCAAAAACAAAAGAGGAACACCTCACGCATGTCCGCAAGATACTCAATCAACTTGCAAAGCACAAACTTTATGCTGAACCAAGTAAGTGCCAATTTATGGAAAATGATCTCCTGTTCTTGAGCCAAATTTTCTCTGATGGTGGCATCAAAGCAGATCCAGACAAATAAAAGCCATTGTTGAAACTGCAGGCTCAACCCGCCAGCAAGGTTCCAACCAAGCGGGTTTGTGACTCGCAATCCGATTACCCGGTCACTCAAAGACAGACTAGAAAGTTGACTTGGATTACCAAATCCATCAACATGAACAGACAATGATCCTTCATGGTGGATACCTTGATTTGGCGCTTGACTCATTATCAGGATCAAGCCACCCCCTTCTGCCATCCAACCGTGTGATCACCAATCATGTTCCTGCTATTCATTGATTCACAATAGCTATGTAATCACTATCTCACAATAAAGATTATTATCTATCTTCCAAATATTTTTCCCCATGTAAATCTGCTAAAACAGCACAGTTACGACACCATAAATAACATGCAACACCCCACCTCCATTAAACAAGTTAGATACTTTCTTGGAATGGTAGCTTACCTAAGGAAATACATCAAAGACTGCGGAAAACTAACCACAACAATCAATGACTTAACTAAGGGTAATGCCAAAAAGAAATTCATCTGGACACCAGAATGTGACAAGAATTTCTAATTATTAAAGCAAGCTTTAATTGAAGCACCAATCTTGCAATACCCTAATAATAACAGGTGCTACAAGCTTGAGTCAGATGCCAGTGACACCACCATTGGCGCAGTCCTGCGCATCTGCCAGCCAGGGCAGCAAGACTTCTTGCCAGTATGTTACAAAAGCAGAAAACTAACTAATATTGAGAAGAGATACCCAATACACAATAAAGAATTGCTAGCAATATATCACACATGCAATAAATGGAGATATTATCTGGAAGGACATTTAAACGTCTGAGTAATAACTGACCATAAATCCTTAATATATTTCAAAACTCAGAACATACTTGCACGGCGGCAAGCCAAATGGATGTCCTTGCTGGAACAGCTTAACTTGGACATCCAATACAAAAAGGGGGCAGAGCTGGTCACGGCTGATGCTCTCTATAGACTATGCCATCCTATAGAGGATCACCCTGACCACCTGGACCCTGACTGACCAAACCTGTACAACACTGAGTATAAAACCAAAGGAAAAGACCCCGCAACACATCAACTGACCCACAATACATTAGTAAGGAACAAAAAGTATTTCCATGTATCAAATGGCACTGTATACCAATTTTTAATGACAAGCATGTTCTGTACATCCCACTTGCACAAAGAGTTGACACCATACTAAGACATCACCGCCTACTAGGACATATAAAGGCTAATAACCTATACCTCACATTAAAAGAGATAGTATGGTGGCCCAACCTCAAACGGGATATAGTTGATGTTCTGAAAAAGTGCACAGTGTGCAAGAAATACACCAGTACAAAGGCTCCTCAGCCAACGGTCAACCCAGTACCAGACCCTGAACCATTCAAGGTTTGGGGACTGGACGTAGTGGGCCCCTTCCCAGAAACAAAGACAAACCAATGTTTCTTAATTGTAGCTATTGACTTTGCCACACGCTGGCCCATCTGCTGGGCAACAAAGGACCATAAAGCAGAAACCATCAACCGTTTCATTAACAAAGAAATCATAGCCAACTATGGCACTCCAGACTATACCATAACTGATGGAGCAACCAAGTTATCAGGTCACATAGTAAATGACAACTTAAAATCCAAAAACATTAAACACTCCACAACCTCTCCATACAGGCCACAGGTCAACGGCAGCCTTATCAGGACCCTAGAGAAAACAATGGATGGCAAAGCCAAAGACACATGGCCACTATATGTGAAGCATGCATTACTAGTATCCCAAGTCCGCACCAACCAAGGGACAGGCTATTCACCGTTTGAGCTAACCTACAGGTACAAACCGGAGATAATCACCCACAACAAACAGCCATACATAAAGATCCCCCTGGGGAAACCTCCCACAGTAGAACAAGCACTAAATCTACAATACATCCGCCTCAAAGCTAAGATAGCAGAAATAAAGAGGCTTAAAACACAAAAGATAACCTCCACAGAGGAACCACTTCCCATCAACTCCCCCGTCTGGATTCTAGCTGGCAACAGAAAGAAACTAGACTCAGTACACCGGGGACCAGGAAGAGTCATCAAGTACAGACCAGAGCACAACACCTATCTAGTAAAATTCCAAGGTGCCAAAAACCCAATTATCAAGAAATACCACAGAACCTGTCTCTGCCTCAGTAAAGGAGAACACTCAGCCAGACTGGTTCCAACTAGTAAACAGCTCCAGGAGCATCAGGTGGCAGCCTTGAAAACAAAGCCTCCTCCTGATGCACCAGAGTAACCCCTTAAGGGGGGTGTCAAGGGTCTGGATGTACAAGCATTCTGGCTACCGCCAACCTAATTAACATCCAGCCATTGCCCAATTTGGTCCCCTTCCAATATACCGTTTGACATACCAAGAATGGTAACTAAGCAATATCACCTGACTGTCCAAGTATCCAGTGGCTTGAACCCATCTTGCACATGATCAACCCCTAGGTTCAATCCAACTAAATCCCCGCCACAGCTAAAGCTATATAAGTCTAAAATATTATCCAATAAAAATACTTCTCTTCTTTCTTAATTCCATATTTGAAGCTTCCCCAAAAGGCGCTCCTTATTAAAATATTAAATAAATTTCAATTAACTTACTCCCTAATTTTTTTCTTTTATCTGAATATGGATATTTAATTAGAGTTTTTCCCATCCAATATCCCAATTATAGATTTTTTATTTCTTAATTAGTTGTTTCTGGTTTTACAACGCCCATTTTTGAATACCCAAAATAATTTCCACACATTTACCCATATTTTACACCAAATTCAAACACCCAACACAATATTTTTAAAATTCATGTTTCAGATCTTGTGTCTTATTTTAGATACCTTGGTATCATTCATGATTACAATCCATTGCACACACTGAGTGAGTGATTTTGTTTACATAGTGAGTTGCTATTGTGTTTTATTTTTGGATTGAGTTTTGACTCACCTTGCTTGGGTGTATTTTGTCATCAATTCACATAGTAAACATATATACACCAAAAGTCAACTCACACCATTTTGTTTGTGAATCAATGTATTTCAGATGGTATTTTGAATAGTTTTGCTTTGCGCGTGAGCCCTTTGTTGCTGTGTTGACTCATTTTGCCCATTAACGCCAATAAACCCTGTTAACAGAGTGTATATTTTTACCTGAAAGTTGGATTTTTCATAAATCTGAAATCATTTAGTTTAAATCTGAAGTATTTTTGGTTGTCACTATAGCTTTTAAAACCACTGTGTCCCGTATTTGTTTGCTGGGTTTTGTCTTTTGTTAGTTGAGTTATCTGCTCAAGGGATTTGAAATTTGCCAATTTAAATAAACCAAAAAAAGTCAAATTAAATATTTAATTTTATTAAATATTTTATTTTTCACTCAGCTGAGTTCCCCGCAAAAGTGATTCAAAATTTGGACCAAGGATTTGACAATCCCGCATTTTTACGTTCAGGTTCTGAATCTACAGTATAAAAATTTGAAATTGATAATATAATCACATTTTTATTTTCATACTTTCATTTATTTCATTTTTGTTTTTAAGAGAGAATATTTTATTGCAGTTGAGTATTAACTTATATCTTTATAAATCTTTGCTGGTTCTTTTTTTTAAAGTGGCTTGTTTCAAAAGAATTTTTCAGCATTTTTCAATTATTTTTTAATGAATCCTTATTATATATTTTTCTTGAGTATTCAAACTCACTTTTGATTATATTAAACTCCACATCAAGAGATTTTTTTAAAGAGTAATTAAAAGTAACCAGAGGTTGCAAGGCTGGGAGATGCTATTGAGGAGAGAATTTCATAAGATTCTTTATGTTATTAAGTACAGTAGTTTTTAAACCCATTGAGATAAATGTATATTATTCAGTTTAGAACGCGTGAACTAAGTCTAAAAATAAAATCAAAGTGGATCCAAATCTATTGTAATTTAATATAAATTCCTTGATTTTTGATTTTGTTTTTAGACTGAGTTCATGTGTTCTAAACTGAATAATATACATTTATCTCAACAGGTTTGAAAACTACTGTATTCCCTTTAATTTCTAATTTTCAAATAGCAGGAAGAAGCTATGTTTCTCCAAATACAGTTTGAGTGAGGAAGTGATTGATGAAGGAATTAAGATTTCCCCTAGCAACAAAAAAACGCTTTCTAAAGCATAGCAATTCTTTCTTTTTTTGTTGATGCTCTCAAGAAGGAAAATGGCTGCATGGCAGAGGTGAAATGAACAAATTCCATAGTATTGTATTTATGATTGTTAATAATTAGATGCTATGTAGAGATGATTTTAAAAAGAGTACTGATTGTAGAAATGATATCTTTTTGTGAAGATTGTTTGAAGTAAACCTTAGGTGGTGCTTTAGCTCTTATATACCAGTCTTTATGACACCATTATGAAATAAATGATGCAATAGCTTTATTAAAATTCAACTTAAATTTATATTTATAGAATAAATAAAGAACCCAGTTTTCATGCACAAGTGATATATGTAGAGAAGCTAAGTATCAATATTGCATCATATCCTCTTTGTAATCAATGTAAATCAATTAAAATTATGCATTCACTTGTATGTAACTCTTTTTGCATATTTTTAAAATAATGAAATATTAAAGAGTTAATTTTTAAAGTATGCTTATTTTGAGATTCAAAGCTCACTTGACCCTTTAAATTAATCTTAACTGTAAATTCACTGCCCCCTTTGGCTTTGGGCCACACTGTTTTCCCTTGTTGCACCAAGAAAAGCTCTCAAATGCCAGTCAAGCCACTCAATTCTTTTGAGGATTTAGCCCACACCATAGATGAAAGGTTTGTTAGTATACCCCACAGACTCCCCTGCTTTTGTTGCTCCACCATGGGAAAAAACACTGGTCAATTTGGAGTATTTGCTGTCTTGGTACTGACTGTTGTTAAAGACTATCAGGGCTGGCCAATCAAAACAAGCTACATAAACACCCCCAAACTTGAATGAATCTCAAAAACCCCAAACCAACACTAGCCGATTAAATTGCAAGAGGGAATTTAGTATGAAACTCTCCAGTTTCCCTGGTTCTGCCCTACAAAATTTCTCCACCAACCAATCAGATGATCAGGTTGTGTCAGGTGATCTGCCAATTCCAATCCCTTAAGTCAAGCAAGGGGACCTTTTGTCCCCTGCTTGCTTATTTTCTTATTCAAATAAAATTTAGGAGTTGGTACTACACTTTTTAAAATCTTATTATATTTTTTGAATTCCTTTTGGAGTTCTTTTAATCTTTAAATTGTTAGTAAAAATTCTTAAATTATTAACCTTTCCTTTGACTGTTTTGCTCCCAGCAGTCCACCCAAAGTCCCTAAAAGTGGGGTTAGCATATAAGTTTTACTCTATACTTTTAAATTTTCAAAAAGTTAATTAAAACCTAAAATTTGAGTTAGAAGTTCTTATAAAAACTTACTTTTATATTGAATCTCCCGTGTTTATATTTGCTTTTGAACCCACTTCTGCTTTAACAGTCGTTAAAGTCTCCTGAGACGCTCTCCAAGTCTTCTTTGAGCTCACAAGTTTAATTTTGCTTGATTTTCTTGTGGCTACTTTAGATAAGTTAAATTTTATAATTTTAATGTCAAAACTGCAGGCTCAACCCGCCAGTAAGGTTCCAACCAAGCAGGTTTGTGACCCGCAATCCAATTATCTGGTCACCCAAAGCCAGACTAGGAAGTCAACTTGAATTACCAAATCCAACAATATGAACAGATGATGATCCCTTATGGTGGATACCTTGTTTTGGCCCTTGACTCATTACCAGGATCAAGCAACCCCTTTACCATCCAGCCATATAATCAACACAATCATGTTCCTACTATCCTTGATTCACATGAACTATATAATCACTATCTCCCAATAAAGATTATTATCTAGCTTCTAAATATTTTTCCCCATGTAACTCTGCTAAAACAGCACAGTTACAACATTAAGACCCAGAAATTGCACCCAGAGTCTTTAAATATCCTAGAGAACCAGAAATGATACTCCCTGCTCTTAAGTTTGTATTTCTTTCTTTGGTTCCAGTTCTGCTGCTTATCTAGACCACTTCCCCAGATCTTTGGGGCCAGATTTCCTCTTCTGCACGCCTTGTGAGGATGAACCTTATAGGCTCTTGCATCTCCCAAATGATCTCTTGTCCTCTGGAGAGATCCTTTTCAAGAGTCTGGCTTGTGATGATCTGGATCTTTAGTACCCTGGTATTGACCTGCAAACCCTCTTTATTGAGAAAACACTTGTGCCTCCTTCCCCCCAGTTGGGGGAGAAGATCTCTAGTCCCCAGCAGGCATCCAAAGTTCTGAAACACTGTCAGGAAACCAGGCAAGGTAGAGGCATTGGGCGGCTTGGGATGGGGTTGGGCCAAGCCGGCAGAGAAGCCCACCATAGAATGGGTGCTAACTTGATAATGTAAGACATGGATTGCCCAAGTAAGGACCAGGGTCCAGAGGTAGGGATCATGGAATCCACCATTCCTACCAAGGTGATATAGAGTACTCCAAACAGTTGAGTGGACGTGGTCTCTGCAGCAGTGGGGGTCTCCATTGGGCGGTCAGGTCGTGGGGTTAAGGGCGGAGTCATGGGGACAAAGTAGGCAGGCAGATAATTGTACTTGTCTTTGAACAATCTTGGCGGCCTTTTGTACCACTTTTCTTCACGTCCTATGTATTCAGTTTCTCTAGTCCTTGCCAAGGGATCAGCAATGAGGATGGTCTCCAAGTCTTACTCTGCGTAGGCAGGGTTGGGCGGGTATTTGGTAAAATGCACAGGTCCAAAGGGGGCTCCTGGGGGATGGTATAGTGCTGGGAAAGGGTTGGCAGATTGGTCTTGGGAGGGGGCGGCAGCCTGGTAGTCTACTTGATAGGAATTAAGATGGAATATCACTAAGACTAGATAGGGTAAGATTTATTCAAACCAAAGGTTCATAAAACTTTATTATCAAAAATGACAATATGGTCATCACCATACCTATGGGGTTTTTATACCATGGGTTTTTGCTTCTTCAATTTTTGCAGGGGTCAGGTTTGCAGACAAGGCACTGGCGGGGCATAGATCTTGGCTTAGAGTCTTGAGGGCGGCAGATCCAGGTTGTGCCTGCTCTGGTGAACAGAAGTGGCAATGCTTTGTTCTGTTGCTACTGTTCACCACGTCACCTGAGTAGTTCAATTGTACTACCCCTTCTGGACAGGAGACTGGCAGCTGCTGGTGGTCATTGGCAAAGTTAGCAGTAGGCTTTGTTTTAACCTCCTTAAGGCAATCTAAAACCTCTGAATAGGTCTGGGTTTTTGGTGATGCAAGTTTGGCAGCAATCTGGTGACCATTTAGGGAATTGTCCTTGGGAGACTTGCAGGTCTTGGAGTAACTTGTTAACTTGGGTATGCATTTTAACAAGTGGGCGGGTTCTTGTCCACTTTGCGTGACTTGAGTAGTCTTTGGAGGATCAGGGTTTGATTCCTGGGCTTCCAGCGTTGATTCTGAAGCTCCAGTATTGGCTCTTGGCAGGTTGGCAGTAGGTTCTTCTCCAACCTCTGTTAACCAGGTTACATCTCCTTTGTAGGTATGGGTCTTCATTGGCACCAGTTTGGCGGCAGACTGGCAACTATCCAGGGAATCCTCCGTAGTAGGCCGGCAGGTTGCGGGGTAATTTAACAATTCAAGCCTGTGACTTAACAGATTGGCGGGTCCTGGACTGTCCTGGATGGTTTGATCTGCTTTCAGGGAACTGGGGTTCAACTCTTGGGTTTTCAATACAAGTATTGAAATGTCATTCATGACAAACACGTTCTTACACATACTCCTTGATTTTTTACCAGCCTGGCATTGATGAGATTAGACACCTATTTCCCCCAACTTTCCCCTGTATCCTCTCTTTGGTCCTCTTTCAGAGTAGTCATTTCAGTAATTAACTGGATGGTATACTGGTGGTTTGTCTCACTGGGATGGGAGCCAAACTTATTTAGTTTAGCCCCCCTCTCTCACATAAACAGCAAATAACTAAATGTCCTAACTTTAAACTAACATAAAATACTAAGAAATTAAGCTTTTTAAGTAAATTACAATGCAAAAATAAAGATCTTAACTTTATTTTCAACTTCAAGATATAAAATATGTATGCTACATAGTAAAAAGCTAAGTGTTTATTAGCTTCAAAGTGAAATACTTTATATTATTATCAAAATAATATTAAAATCTGACCTATGCACTTTTAAATTGATTTTGATTAAATATTAAGTATATTATAAATGTTAATATTTTTAAACAATAAAAATATGTGATTCTTAGCTTCATTTTGATAGGTTACAGTGCTAAAAAATATTAATTTTTCAATGAGTTATTACTGTTTTAAATATGAAATGTGTAATTAGTTACTTTTTCAAAATCAAACTCTTATGCTGAAACTTGGGCAGCATATGTATTAAAAAATGGCATAATCCCTAAAATAATGACCTGTATAAAGTGTGCAATCAAAGAGGGTCAAAACTGTACCATACTGATTCTTTGACAGGTTCAATGGGAGTGAGAGAAACTCTAGGCATTCCTTCTGAAATTAATAATGTGATGTTACAAAAGAGCAGAAGAAATACCCACACAAAATGAAGAGGCTTACTCATAGCCTAAGTCTGAAGGTTATTCTACTAACCAAGTAAAAAATATATAATTATTTATTGTAAGGTAAGATAAAGAGAAATCAGAAGTTGTTAGAGAAAGCTCTCAACACAGGGGGAGATTGCTTAAATACTAATTTGGGATTTGGAGGAGAAATCCATTACTTACAACATCTTGGTGGTCTTTGAGTTGTGGAGCAAATGAGTACTTGCAGGTCTTCAGCAGGCTGCAGCCTGAAAGAGTGATAACCAAGGCTTGAAGAGTGATCCTGTGAGAGAGAGGGGCTAAACTAACTAAGTTTGGCTCCCATCTTGGGGGAAGAATCCACCAGGATAACATCCAGTGCAAGACTGGTACAGCCGCTTGAAGAGGCGTCCACAAGGAGGACACAGCAGAAATTTGGGGGAAGTAGGAGTTCAAACCCATCAAAACCATTCTGCCAAGAAGCCAGGTGGCGTGCTTGGGGGCGTGATCTTAGGTGCCCAAACCTTCTCCTTGATCTGGGTTAACCGGGTCCTCAGAGGGGAGGGACACTGAAAGGGCCAGACTCGGGGGCATTGAGGGAACTGTCTCAAGGGTGAAAGCTCAAGGTTGTTGCAGGCAAGGCTTCTCACCACATTCTCACTAGTGACAAGGATGCCCTGAGCGCGTCCTGGGAGGTCCTCAAACAAATGCATGAATTGACTGAGGTTGGTTCCTACATGGTGAAGCAAATGGATGACACGGCTCCAGAGGTCTGGAGAAGTGGACCAAATCATTACCAAGGCAGGGGCCAGGGTAAAGGCCACAAAATTGAAAAAGGAGACCAGCATTTTGTTCTGGGTGAAATACACCAGCAAGGTGGAGATTGTGGAACCTGGTTCTTAACTGCATAAGCAAGAAAAACCAGGGTGCAAAAGGCCTGCAGGTATAACTTGACAGTAGCCAACAACAATGGGAAGCTACACACTTTAACAAGATGGGATGAAAGTGTTTAAAAGCATATTGTAAGGCAAGAAGACAATAGAGCAAACAGAAACAAAATCAAACTTCAAGTAAGTATTTATATAGATTTCAATACTAATTTTAAGAATCAAACTTAGTTTTTGAAAACAAAAGGGGTAAGCATATATGTTAACACTAATGTTAACTCTAGAAGCACCAAAAGCAACGCTGTAAACCTGGGAAGGGCAAGGAAGGTAAAGAATAGTAATTTTAATACTAACAAGGCTAGGGATAAAAGGGGGCTTGAAAAGGCCCCAAAGTTAAAGCCTTAAATTTAAAAAAAGTATAAACTTTTAATTTGAAAGAATGAGCAAGCAGGGGACCAAAAGTCCCCTGTCTTGCTTTAAGGGACAGAATTGAGATTCATGAGTCACCTGACTCAGGGACTGGATTTGATTGGCCTGATGAGAAATTTTGCAGAGAGGAATTTAATGTATTGGAGTGTTCCCCACTAATTTCCAACTTTTCCTCTGATTGGCTGGCCTCAATGGAATGGTTCAGAGCAGCATTCAATCCAGTTGGATTGGGATTTGATGATTTAGCAGTAGTGAGACCTGATTGTTTGGACTTAATTAATTTTAAATGCGGACAATATCAAGCCAAAAGGTAATCCAAATTAATCAGAGATTTCTCCCAAGTTGGAACAGGGTTTGACACATCAATATTTAACACCTGGGAGGGGTATGCCAACATGAATCTCTCATCCACTGTGTGGGCTAAATCCTCAAGAAAATTATTGGGCTTAGCTGGCTTTCAAGTAAATTTTTTGATACAACACAGGAAGATTGTCCTATCCAAGGCTAAAGGGGGGAGTGACTTTACAGATCAAGGAGCTTAATTCATTGAGCTGCTTACTACTCATAACTGGATTGAAAGGGGTTTGGCTTGTGATATCTGATTGGATCTTGGTCAGCTTGGCTCTGATGATGCATCCTATGTTATCTATCTCCTGGCTGGATTATCCTGCAGGTGGTTTAACCTAGGACTATCGTGTATACCTGATTACAGTAGTTTTAAAAGCTATGGCGACAAGTGAAAACAATTCAGATTTAAACAAAATTGAAAACAGACAAATTTATATTGATTTACAATAGATTTAGATTCATTTTGATTTTGTTTAAATCTGAATTGTTTTTGCTTGTTGCCATAGCTTTTAAAACTACTGTAGTAGTTATGCAGGATGAGATTATTTACACACTGGAATCTGCAATTTTTATTATCCAATTGATTGTTCTGCATGTGTAAGACCAACAATAAAAACCTGTGAGGGCCTACTCCTTAATAAATAAAGAAATAATTTTTGAGGTAGAACTATAATGATAGCTTAGCTATCACTCAGTAAAAGATCATTTATTTACAGTAAATTCATATATTATAAGGCAAAGATAATACAACATAGTCATGAGAGAAGTTAATAATGAGCAAGATGCAGAATTGCAGCTTATAATTCAAAGGCCCCAGAATAATCTTGAGGTTGCTCGCAAATGGGGTCTTTGACAGGTCCAGATTACTTAACAAAAATGTTTAGGGATTTTGAGGACTTTTGAATGTGGGTTTAACCATTGGAATCCATTTAGTAATTGATGAGGCGCTTATGCATAAACAACTTATTCATGCAGCACATTATTCATGCAGGGTGCATAAAAAACTCAACATTAATTATTTTGCAGCTCTCTCTATTAAGTGACCAAAATTAAAATAAGCCCTAATTTCTTATTGGTCAAGTTAACATTAATTTTGCAGATGCCAGGAGAATGCTGACACATGCTGGGGATGATTACACATTCAGATATGATCTTTAGGTCATCTGGTTGGTTGTTTTGCATGCTGGGATTGATCCCAAAATTAAATCTGATACTTCTGTTATCCAACTGGCTGTTTGGTGCATGGGAACTGCTAACACATTTGAAAATGCTGTTAACATTATCTGATCAATGATCTATCAATAAATTCTTATTTTCATAACCACTTCTGCATTTAATTTCATCCTGGGTTGTATCTGATTGGCTGGAGCCCATTCTTCATCCCTAACATGACAGTTTTTGCATCAAATTTTTTGCCCTGATTCTTCTGATTGGCTGGGCTCCTGTGTTGGTTGCTGTTTGCTCTGTGTTTTGAGTTTGTCCTGTAAGTCCTGGCTCTCTGATGGGACAGGGTTACTCTCCTCACTGGGTTGAAGCCTGGTTCAGCATTTATTCTTTCTAGAGTCTTTGTTCAACATAGTCAACTTCATTTCACCATAAACTTTACCCTGGAAGCGGCAAGATCATTATGTGATTCTGGACAAGATACCCCCAGTTATTGGGGGTAAGGAGTGTAATTCCTTACAGATAGATTATGAAATTAAGAGGGTCCTGAAATGCATTTCTCCTCCTGGAAATTAATATCATATTTTGAGCCCCCATGCTGGGGGCAGGCTCTTCTATATTGCTAATGACCCTTTTCATACTAGCTGAAAAGCTGTACCCACATAACCAGTGAGAGTGGGTGATGTGGGCTGGGGAGGGCAAGTGTCACTGCTGCTGGATAGCTGGGTGTGGGCCTGGCAGAGCTGGGTGGTCTGGGTGGGGGGTACCAGGGCAGGAGGAGCAAACTGGCATTCTGGTATTATTATTTTTCAAAATCAAATACAGTAGTTTTCAAACCTGTTGAGATAAACGTATACTATTCAGTTTAGAACACATGAACTCAGTCTAAAAACAAAAAAATCAAAAATCAAGGAATTTATATTAAATCACAATAGATAGGGATCCACTTTGATTTTGTTTTTAGACTGAGTTCATGCGTTCTAAACTGAATAGTATACATTTATCTCAACAGGTTTGAAAACTACTGTATGTGGTTTCTTCTTTTTCTTTTTCTGGCAGTCTCTTCAATCAGATGGAACTACTGCTAGTATTACAACCCTATACTCTTGCTTTATTGGTTGGGCATGTGATTAATTCTTCTTTTCCATGTTAAATTAGCTGGTGTTGGTTTGGATTTCTTAGCTTGCTTTTGTTTGATGTCAGGCATATCCCTGGCAGAGTTGATCCTTTTTTATTTATGGGGTGGGGGCTAGCAGAAGTGGAGAGGGTGCACTTCACAGCAGTGTACTCCTGCTAAGCCATCATGATTTAGAGGGGCCATTGTCCAAGATAAGGAGGTTGGAGGTTGGGGTGGTGGAAGTTGGAGTGGCAGGATCCTTGCCAATGAAACAGTTGCTGGTGCATGGCTTGGATAAATGGCCAAGTTTTTCATAGTTTTACCAGTTAAAGCTGGTGTTGGAGCTGTGGCGGGAGTTGAAAGACACACATGGCCCACAATCCTGGGCAAGTATTCAAACTTGCTGCTAAGATCTTTGCTCTTTTTCTATACAGATTCAGCAAGGGCTCCCTCTTTCTTGGCCTTTGCTTGAGCCACAAATGGGCTCTAAATACTGGAAGCATGAGCTTCCTCATCCAACTCATGGCCAACATGATTGCCATATTGTTTACAGACAATACTGAATGCCTCATCCAGGGTACTAGGTTTCTTCTCACAAATAAAGAGCTGTATAGGGGGTAAAAGCAGCCTTGAATGCAGGGATCCCAATAATTTTGTGGAATATCTTGATAGCGGCAGCACAATCAGTACCAGTGGCGGGATTGATATTCTAGGGGATGGTAGCATTGACTGTGTCCTGGAAGGAATAATGAAGTCCTTCATATTGGTAAACCAAAAGATCTTAATTTGGTTCAGGCAGTGGCGAGCATCAGGCTTATGGCCCACAATGCATGTAGGCCTAAGTTTTCCAGTCATCCCAACTAAAGAAAACAAGGTCCTGATGTCAGCAGTAGGCTTTATCCCACAAGAGAGATCCAACTTCCTTCAAACAAGCTGCATCAGTTAACAAAAAGTTGACACAGTAGTCTTTGAATATGCAGATCAAAGCCTTATATCCATCACCCTAAAGTGGCTCACATTCTGAGCAGCCCAAAATCTGGTGGATGAGAGATGGCTCAGAGAGGGCAACCAAGGGAAAATTTTTAAGGGGGATCATACCTGAAGAGGGAGCCTCGGCAGGCTTTGAAACAACAGTGAGTGCCATCTCAACAGGCACACAGCAACAACAATTAGCGGGAAATTTAAGTAGGAGATAGGTGTGACCCTTAAAAATCTGCAGCAGTGAACTACAAAAAACCCCAGAATTAAAGTGAGGGATAAAGGATAGGTTATCTGATGGGGAGTGAAATCACTTCTATAGTGGTCAGATTGCGTTAACCGATTTGTTTGAATCCATCGGATTGACCGTTAACGCTGTCACATCAGCTACTGGGGAGGATGTGGCCCTAGGACTGTTTGACCAGCTTCTGGCTCTGGGTCACTAGGTATCAAATATTTATTTAAACATTGTTTAAATATATAGAAAATTTTCCGTTCTGGCCGTAGCGGCCCTGAGCCGAAAGCTAGGCGAGCCGAAGCATCCCTATGTGGCCTGAAAAAGAATTTGCCAGGAAATTTATAATGCGAGTTCCAAATCATACAAGAGGACCAAGAAGTCAATTGTAAGGAAGGTTAAACTATGCTACGCAACAAGGCGTTTAATAAGAAGAACGCCAAGGGCAAGGTCGTCAAGGTGGTGCAGGAGCATTACCTCCGTGACGATATCTATTGCTCTATCGCGGGATGTCCCACATGCCCATCCAGTCAACTGGCTAGGTTGTCCAGCTTGGTTGGTAAGGCTTCCCCATGCCCCGAGTTGACAAACGAACCTCACTACCTTATTCCTGATACTAATGTCGTCGTGAACCAGGTACTTTTCATATTTAAACAAAAAAGCTGCAATCTGTTTTTCTTGCGTTTTTATTCTATGATCATTATTATATTTAATCAACAGCCGTACCCTTGGACACCTTGCACTTTTAACTTTTTCTAAAATAATCTACTTAAAGTTCAAAAAGCCTTGATTATCATATCGTTCTTTGGAAATAACCCATTCTGGTGCATCGAAATCAGTTTATCGAGTCTTTATTTATTTCTTGCTTTAGCTAGACCTCCTGGAACAATTAGACAACATTATTATTCTAAGTACAGTTCATCAAGAGTCCAGAAATCTTTCAGCTAATGCTGCCGGAAAGATCAAAAGTTGGGTTTCTGATCCCCTGAAGCATATTGCTTCTTTTTCAAATGAACACCATAGGTATAGTTTCTCCTACTCCCTTGTATTAAGTTGCAACTCAGAGAAACTCACGTCGAACGAGAATTCAACGAAACACCCAATGACCGCAACGATAGAGGTACAACCCTACTAGGAAATAACCGTTAATCTAGCCGACAGCTATCCGAATTGCTGCTAAATGGTATGTCGACCATATGGCCGCTACGCCTGGAACAACTGTAGTGATGCTTACTGACGATGCTGATAATCGCAGAAAGGCAAAAGAAATGGGGCTTTTGGCCTTTTCAGGTATGCCATTAGAATTCTTCAGCTAATGATTCAGCCAAGGAATACGTGAAGCACCTGGAAGACCAGCCCAACCTTATTGATCTTGTGGCTGACCGCATCAATCACCGCGAAAAGGAGCAGATTCAATACGAAGAGGTTTGCTTTGGTTTTACCTGGCCTGACTTAGTTTTAGCATCTTAGCCAGATGGCAATGACATCGGGCTTAAATGGGGGGCGACTTCTTCAAGGCACTCTTAACATTTCCCAGCACAATTATCTGGAGGGCACTATATTTACACAAATAGATGACAAGGACGTTGAGATAGTAATTTTGGGACGCAAGCATCTCAACCGCGCAATCCATGGCGATCGTATTTGCGTTGAGCTCCTCCCTAAAGAAGAATGGGGCTCCGAGCCCGAAGTTGTTGTGCTAACTGAAGAGGATGAGGCTCAGCTTGCTAGCGGCGGCAAAGGGGGCAAGGAGAACAGCCGTCCCCAGGGCAAAGTGGTGGGTGTTATTAAACGCAATTGGAGACCCTACTGTGGCTTCATCGATAAAGCGACAGTTCAAGGCGAGTTTGAGAGTGTTGGTGCCAGTCGTCTGGTTTTGTTCTTTCCCTTAGACTCCCGCGTTCCCAAGATTCGCATGCGCACCAGTCAAGCTGGTAAGCTATTAAGCCAGCGAATCCTAGTCATGGCCGATCAATGGCCAGTTGACTCCATGTATCCCATGGGGCACTTCGTACGTGCTTTAGGGGAGGCTGGTGACAAGGACACTGAGACTGAGGTTTTGTTGCTGGAACACGACGTGCCTCATCACGCGTTCAGCCCACAAGTGTTGTCTTCCTTACCATCTGAAGGCGACGCCTGGGTGGTTCGCGATGAACACCTACATGGGCGTGAGGACTTTCGTGGCTTGGACATTTGCTCTATCGATCCTCCTGGCTGTACTGATATCGATGATGCGCTCCATGCACGTCCTCTTCCAAATGGAAACTTCGAGCTTGGTGTTCACATTGCTGATGTCACTCACTTTGTCAAGCCTGGCACTGCCATGGATCGCGAAGCAGCGTCACGCTGTACTTCCGTCTATCTTGTGAACCGCCGTATTGATATGTTGCCAGAATTGCTAGGTACGAATCTCTGCTCTTTGCGGTCAGGTGTGGATCGCTTGGCTTTCTCTTGTATATGGGAGATGACTCCTGATGCCCAGCTTGTCAGCACTCGCTTTACCAAGTCCGTTATTCGCTCCAAGGCGTCTCTAACCTACGAGGCGGCCCAGAAGCGACTCGATGACGCCTCTCTTGATGACCCCATAACCCAAGGTATCCGACTTCTCGATCGCTTTGCTTGTGTTCTTCGTGGTCGTCGCATGGAGGCAGGTGCTCTCACCCTGGCGTCGCCCGAGGTTCGCTTTACTTTGGAATTTGATTCAGACGATCCTGTTGACGTGGAGATGAAGGCTCTGCACAGCACAAACGCTTTGGTAGAGGAGTTCATGTTGTTTGCCAATATTTCAGTTGCCACTTTTATTTACGAGTCATTCCCTGCCTGTGCGCTGTTGCGATCCCATCCTCCCCCCTCGCCTGCTAATCTTGAAAGTCTTAATCGGTCTCTCTCGCGCCTGGGTGTTCAACTAGAGTATGGATCTTCCAAGGAGCTTGCTGATTCCCTCGACCGGATTGAGTTTCCTGGCGATCCATACCTCAACAAGTTGGTTCGCATGATGACTACGCGCTGCATGATGCAGGCAGCATATTTCTCATCAGGCACCGAACCTTATGAACGCTTCCATCATTACGGGTTGGCGGCGCCCATCTACACCCATTTCACTTCCCCTATTCGTCGCTATGCTGACGTCATTGTGCATCGTCTATTACATTCAGCCATTGATCCTGGATTCCCCATTGATCCTGCCCTGCTGAACCGCACGGGTATGGAGTTACAATGCAAGACGCTTAACCATCGCCATCACATGGCTCAGCTTGCTGCGCGCTCTTCTGTCGAGCTTTTCACTCATTTGGTCTTCAAGGAGCGCGTGGAGTATGAAGATGCCTACGTAGTACGCGTGCTTAAGAATGCCTTCATTGCCCTCGTGCCCAAGTACGGCCTGGAATCAATTATCCATTTAGTTCCTCATCCCCAGGATATCGAAGACTCTGGCGAGGGCTTATCTCCACCTGTCTATACGTTCAACGAGAATGACAACAGCCTTATTTTCCCTGCCAATGGCAAAGACCTGGTTGTATCAATGTTCATGAAGATTCAAGTGCGGATGTCAATCCGTCATCGCCTCAAGGGCGGTGGTGAGGGTGGGCTTCGGCAGAACCTTGAGACCAAATTAGTCTGCCCTGTGATTCCCAACCTCTCAGTTCCTCCTGCATCACCCACCCGCCCTCTACCTGATGATTCTTCTAGTTCCGAAGTTACAACGAAATTTCGTAAACTAGATGTTGATCCTTAACCCAATAGAATATACCACAGCTTGGAATTAGAAGTTAAATATGCCGCCTCTCAAAAGAAAACCTTGGCACAGGAAGCTCTTTCTTGTAGGAATATTTCCTTGAAATGCTTTCTGTTTATTTAATCAGCCGCAATGATCTATCGTTACATCCTGTAGTGAACCTTACAATGCTTAATCTAGAATATCTTAGGTAAACAGAATCAACATTTTTCAGCCATCACTTTAGGAAATACAAAGCTTGGTCCTGTTAGCATACATCAGTATGTGTTGACTAAAAGCTTTGATCCAATTTCAAATCTATGCCTGTTATGTATGCCCATTTATAGCTATTTTGCAAAATTGTTCACATCCAGTTCAACTACATTAGCTAAATACATATATTTTCAAAGCCACAGGAAAACCCCTGTGAAATTAAACAATAAATCCCACCCAATCTTGGGATCTGAGCTATGGCCATCATATGAATCCAGCTTGTTCTCATGATTTTGTAAATCCAACAGTTCAGGTATGCTTGGTTTTGACAACTAAAGGACCATTGTTCTCATTCAACCTTGACATGCTTCAGTACATTTTCCAACCACCCAGCTGGATGGCAATTCACTTTTTGACCCCCAAATCAATATTCTTCCATATCTGGGAGTCCTCCTGTTTACCTTTCTTCATATCATATCCATTTCCCTGTGGCATATTGATCTATATACCCCTTAGATTTAGGTCTGTTCACATACCACTCCAAGTGCTATTTATTGTGAGTGTAAACCCAATAAAGAGTTAAGCTCATTTACATTTGCTCCTTTCACTCTCTGCCTCCAGGAAAGCTAACCTTCCTTCAATTTTGTCTTCTTGTTAAAGATTCATGGCATCTATGCCTTGCTACCCCTTTACTAAGAACCATGGATACTGCCTGCTGTAGCTTCTGGTTTGCCACAGAGTTGTCCAGTCCCCTTCAGTGGCAGATCCAGAACAACACATCTGGTGCTCACCAAGGAGTTACCAGCTCTACAATTCTCCCATGGGTGCCCATCATCCAACCTATGCCGGGTATGTGGGCCCCACTCGCTCCTGCATCTAGATTAAACAAAGCCCCATCCTCAAACGATACCCCTGCCATCCCCACCCGTATCAGTCCTTCCACCACCCATATGCTATGCTGCAGCTAAACTATTATATTCCAGCACTTGGAGCTGGGGACAACACAGGTCCAAGAGAGGGGCAGAAGCAGGATTTTTAAAAATATGCTCTTTATTGGGAAGGAAGAGCTCCTCATACCGTGGGAATAAGCCATCCAGGCCACCAAGGGGTGGTGCATGTAGCATCAATCCGGATAGAGGTCAGCATTGTTCTGCATATGGGAAACTTGGATCATCAGAGTCAACCTCACTCCCTGTAAGCAAGCATGGGATCCTACTGGGCTGGTGAGGTCAAGATATTGGATCTGCCATGGGGTGACCCAATGGGCCAGTAAGGGTTGAACGGTCAGCTGAGCTATTCAAAGGGAGACAGCAAGGATACAACAGACAGACCAACCAGCATTTGCTTCAACAGCACAAACCAGATTGGGAGGGGGACCCACCAACTTTGAGCCAGTGGATATATACAGAAAACACGGTTAAGGTTGGAATTAATGATAATGTACAAAGAGGGAAATCTGAGAAACCAATGGAGGAAGAGGTAGTGTACATAGCAGGCCAGGTACCGCCATAGGCTTAGTAGCGCCTTCAGCATAGAAGTTATGCTATCAATAGCTGGGATCAGAGGTATCCCAACATAGTGGGTGGGGGTTCACTTCCTTCCTTTTTCCCAGGGATAGTGCACTATCTAGATACTGGTTTCCAGTGAGGGATAGCAGGAGTGCCAAGGGGATTTGGTGGGGCAAGCCCACTTCTGATCGGCCAACCAAATTGTCCTCACCAGCTGGAGCAGACAGCTGGAATCCAACCCCCATGCCGCCATAGTTCACAGAATTTTAGCAACCAACAGGCCAAGGGCTGTGCACTGCAACCAGCAAGTATCAAGCAACTGACCTCCCAAGCCTGATCGTTGAAACCAGGGAGTTCCAGGGTTCCTGTTACCGTTTGAACAGCTCCAGCCTCCACCCAATCTGGCCCATACCCCCATTTAAATCCTCCAAATTAGCTAAAGGTTTAGGAGCCTGTACTTGTTGGCTTCCAGCCTTACCAGGACATCCTATGCCTACTATCTGGTGCTGTACTGTATCAGATTTTCTGGGTGTAATATGAGGGATGCTGGAAGCTGGGATGTCTATTTCAGTTGCGGCAAGGATCTAAGTGTTATGGAAGTAACAAAGTTGATGCGCCAGGCAGGAATCAAACCTAGGCCTAGCTGCTAGGCAGGGCAAGTGGGTGGCAGGGGTTTGCCTGCACCTGGATTTGCTTTGAAAAGCAGAAATCCAGGGTCAGGAATCATTCCCACTCAGGCAACAGCTGTGGGGCCCTTTCTGAGCCCCAAAAGCTATGCCCAAGCCTTGGTGGGTTTGGCTGGGCCTGGGCAGGCTAGATTTAGCTGCCCAGAACTCCCAGTTCAAGCCTGCCCTCCATTTAGTAATTTGGGGTTCCCAACTGGGAGCCCCTTTTCTAATCAAGTTCTCTTGCATCAGGAATGCCTGGCAAGCCAGTCCCAAAATAGTAATCAAATTGGAAAATACACCATGACCCCTGCAGCCAAACCTGCCAGAACCAATGACCAGTCAGGCAAAGATAGGACCCCAGCAAGCCAAGCAACTGTTCCTGAAGACCCCAAAAATGATGATGAAGCAGATAACCAACCAGAAAAATCTGAGATGCCAAACCTTGACACCCAGATAGCACCAGAAGGATGCCCAAAGGCACCTGCATGTGAGTGAGTATATAAATCCAGAAGCACCAGAAAGAGTTCTGTATCATCATCCTTACCAAATAAAGTTGTTATGAACCTTTGGTTCACCAATCTGATTCCTAACATATTTTTGATACTCTTCCATCTGCATTCACCTAAGCACCAGTACTCATCCTCAGGGATTGAAAGCCAAGGCCAGTTGATGAAACAGAAGCATTTGACTACTACTGCCCTCCTGGTGCTTTGTTTGGTCTTTTGCACTTCACTGAGTATCCCCACAACCCTGACCACAAACCCTGGACCTTGGAAGACTTGCAGCAATACACTCGCCCAGACGCTCACAAGGATCCATATCAAATAATCTGTGACAGCAGAGAAATCACTATATATCCTTTGATCTTCAACGGGAAATACAATCATCCTGCCGCCTACTTAGTCCCAATGAAACCACCCCTGACACCCAAACCAACTATCTCAACCCCACCCACTTCTGATGCCACTGGCCATAGTAGTCAATTCCTGGGAGCGCTGTACCTGGCACTTACAGGATTGATTGATTCTGCCTTGCCAGCAGCAGGACCCTGGGCTGTGGCTGGGAAGGCCCTCTCCTACCTGGTAAAGTTAGGTCCCATCATCTGGTGGGCCATGCCAGTACCTGCATCTGCTCCTCCCTCACCTGAAGGAGAACCATGGTACTCCTGGTATCCTGAAACTAAGAGTTGATTCATAATATTGATTTCATCAAACTTATTGCAGCTGCCCAACACTTTTACAGGCTCAGTGCATCCTGCTCCTAATTGATGATCCCCTTTCAATCTCCAGATCTATTCAAGACAAAAATCTCTCTTGGTAACCCTTTCTCTGCCTAATGATTGTTTCCAATCAGCTCGGCAAGTGGGTCAGTATTTATCAGGTTAAGCCAGGGAGCTAGTTTGAGCATTTTAAAGCCTGCCAAGTGTTTTGGTATGCTTTAATCCATAGTCTTAAATATTTTTTTGAGTTTTGATATAGCCATAGTCTTAATGAAGATCTTTTAAAGGTTCAGGCTGTAAAAAAGATAATAATGTCTTCCTCTCATTGATTGTATTCTTTGCTTTAATGCAGGACCCACAACAAAAGCTGGTGAGGGCCTACTTCTTACAGGAGTTTTCAAAAAGCTATGGCGCTAAGCAAACCCAACTCAGATGCAAACAAGATCAACTCACCTGGAAGCAAAATTAAATCAGTTTAAAATGAAATAGAAGCAGACCTGATATCTATTTCTAATCAATATATATCTATTGGGGTTTGACGTTGTTGGAATCTGAGTTGATTTTGCTTAGGTCCACAGCTCTGAAAACTACAGTACACAGGAATTTAAAATGGTATTGCAGTTTTTGGACCCTGAGATATTACTTGTGGGAATGGGACTTAAATTCATAAACCAGCTCTTTGAAAAAGCTACCAAGGTTTCTATTTTCAGGGAAATAAACACAGAGTTGGCAGCTAAGAGGGTCAACTGAGGGGAACTGAAAGCTAAGTTGTTTACTCAATCAACCACAGTATGGATGGACTAAAAATAGGTTTCCCTAAGTACCTTTAGGATTGACTCAAAGAAATAAATGTTGAGGTATCAAGATGATTTATTTTAACCAAAAAATGTGACATCTATAACTCTGGAAGACTTTCAAACTTGTAAGGGTGGATCAAATATCTGCTTCTCAGAACCCCAAAACCAAGGTGGAGCTGCAGCAGAAAACCCCTGAGCCCTGTTGTCTGAGGCCTCACATGAGAGTCAGGGATCAATGATGATTTTTATCTATTTCAGATATATGAAGTCTTTTTATATTGATCCTGATACTGTAAATTCAGAACCCAATGTCAAAAATGCAGGGCTGTCAAATCCTAGGACCAAATTCCAAATCACATTTTTGGGCAACCCACCTGAGTAGAAATTAAAATATTGTTGCAACATCTACAATTACTCCCTCTTGGGAAAGTAATCCCCCAAGTGATTCCTCAACTAATCATGAAATTAGTGGCACTCTTATCAATTGGCCATCTAAAATGGGGATCAAACCTTTTGGGTCCTAAGCAGAATATTACTTGGACAAGCCCCATGTGCCATGGCCATAGTTTTCTCAGGTGTGGCTTGGCCTAAGTGCTGCCACCCAGGGAAACCCGGCCCAAATCCTGACCCGCTTGCGGCAATCGTAGATTTAAATCTAATGATTGATTGCAAGTGGGTTATGGCACAGGAAATTGGGTCCAACTGATGCGTGGATGCCTCATACCCTATTTTCCTTTCTTTGACCTACTGGTCTTCAAATCCTGACCTCCTTTGAGGTCAGGTAACAGCTTACAGAACCACCATTGGTGGTATCTGTAAGCTGTCTAAATATTGTGTACAGGGAGGACACCTCATCAAGATCTACCCAAAGGCCTTAAGTAATAATTTTCCCCACCAAACTACCTTAGTAGTTTGATATTTTATCCTCAATAAATATCTTGCCTCAATGATTCAATTATTTCAATGTTTCCCAATCAGATTTGTAATAAACAGACTGCTAGATTCTGCCTTCTCATCTCTGAAATTTCCTGGGAATCTTCCTCCTCCTGACAAAATGATTCCTGAAACCTGTGAAATTGAATGTAAACCTATATATGCTGCTGATTCCTTGACTTTGAGCCAAATTAAAGTCTTCCTGATGTACCTGTGCATAATCTTCTACTGCACCTTTCCTTATTCACTCTTCAAGGGTTACCATTTCCAAGTAAACACGCACTGACCCCTCCTCATTGGTAATGTCATCCTCATTTGGGTGTAAATTCCCCATTTGATTAATTACAACAAGCTCTCACTATACTTCACCCTAACACTGTGACTGCCATGAAGTATATGAACAGTATGTGGCTTCTCATGATACTATATACTACTCTAAACTAGTATCAATAAATTATCATTCTCTTCTTAATTTCTCCTTTTATTTTGTTTATTATACTTCTCAGAAGTATATGCTTGACAATATTGAACTAAAACCATTTATTCAATCTGACATCATTTGATTTTTTAAATTTACAAATTTTGAATCCCTAATGCAAATAATTCAACTAAATAAAGACAAAATCCATAAAAATTCAGGATGCATGAATAAGAAATTCAGGATTATAATGTACAACTTGGTATATTCTGTTAGTCTAATAAATCATAGACAGCATGGAATAAATAACAAATATGAAATAACAGGGTTGCCAAATCTAAGAACCAAACTTCAAACCATAATTGAGATGAATTTGAAATAGGTTTAATTGTTGGGCGTCTCAAACAGGAAGTCAAAGGATCTATTGTAGATTCATACCAATTATTTTAGGAATCATTGGCATTCTTGAATAATCACCCAATTCTATTATAGGACAGCTAAAATTTAGATGTTTACTATTCATCAAATCAGATAAACTCAACAATAAAATATACTGTAATATAACCTTCTTTTATTTATCTTTATTTTTTTATTAAAACCAATGTATGTTATTGGTATTGCTCTTATTAAATTTGACCTTTTCAATTATTTTATACACATAAACTGTCTTTTTTTTACTTGTGAAAGTAAATTAACTAAGGGCACACTTTTTTAACAATGTATATTTATGCATTGTTATTAAGGATGCTAAATTACAGTTTAGTTTAGAAAATTATAATAATAAAATAGAACTATATATTACAATTTACTATTATCAATTTGAAATTTCCTTGTTGTGGTGATTGATCATTTGTTGTTACAGTAGTTTTAAAAGCTATGGCAACAACTGAAAATACCTCAGATTTAAACAAAATGATTTCAGATTTAAAAAATCCAACTATCAGGTTGAAATATACACTCTTTTAACAGGGTTTATTGGCGTTAATGGGCAAAATGAGTCAACACAGCAACAAAGGGCTCACATGCAAAGCAAAACCATTTAAAATACAATCCAAAATACATTGATTCACAAACAAAATGGTGTGAGTTGACTTTTGGTGTACATATGGGTCATTATTTTAGGGATTAGGCCATTTTCTAATGCACATGCTGCTCAAGTCGCAGCATAACAGTTTGATTTTGAAAAAGTAACTAATTACATATTTTATATTTAAAACATTAATAACTCAATGAAAAATTAATATTTTTTCACACTGTAAACTATCAAAATGATGCTAATAATCTTATCTTTCTATTGGTGGAAAGATTTTTAATGTGTATAATATGCTCAATATTAAAGCAAAAGTAATTTAAACAAGTATAATCCAGATTTTATTATATGATTATATCTAATGATATAAAGTAGATCACTTCAAAGCTAATAAATACTCTTTTTAATATATAACAGCTTTTTTTATTTGACGAAATTAAAGATAAGATTGAGAGCTTTATTTTTGCATTTTATTTTATTTAAAAAGCTCAATTATTTAGGATTTTATGATAGTTTGAAGTTAGGGTGTTTTTATCACTGTTTAGATTGATTTTAAGGTTCAAGTGAGCTTTGAACCTCAAATTAAGCATTCTTTAAATAGAATTCTTTAATATTTCATCATTTTAAAAATACGCGGAAGAGTTACAATTAACTGAATTCATCATTTTAATTGATTTGCATTGATTACAAAGAGGATATGATGTAATAATAATGTTTAGCTGCTTCACATGTATCACTTGTGCATGAAAACTGGGTATTTAATCAATTCTGCAAACATAAATTCAAGTTCAAACTATAATAAAAGCTATCACACCATTTCTTTCAGAATGGTGTCATTTAGCTTGGTATATAAGAGCTAAAGCACCACAAAGCTTCTAATCCAAAAGACCCCATTCAAAGGCCACATTCTGATCATAGCTACTCCAACATTAAGGTGCATTTCAGAGATCTGACCTAATTACAGATTCAAAATACTACCATATCCTCAGTTAAATTTACTTCTGCCATGCTACCCTTTTTTTCCTTGGGAGCTTCAACAAAAAGAGAGAGAATTGCAATGTTAAAAAAGGCATTCCTCTTTATTGCTGGTGATGATCTTGATAATTTCATCAAGCACTTCCTTACTCAAACTGAATTTGGGAAAGCTCAGTTCCTGCCAACTATTTGAATTCAAAAAGACAATGAGTTCATTGAAAACTTAAAGGATCTCATGAAATCTTCTCCCCAAAAACATCTCCCAGCCTTGCGATCTCTGGTTACTTCCAGTTACTCTTTAAAAGATCTTAATGATATGGGTTTTAATATAACCAAAAGTGAGTTTGAATACTCAAGAAAAATAATTAAAAATAAAAATGTAAGTTTAAATAAAAAAAGCCAAAAAAATAATAACTATTCATTAAAAAAAGAAATAACTAAAAAAAATAATTGAAAAATTGCTGGAAAATTCTTTTGAAACAAGCCAGTTTACAAAAAAAAGTGCCTGAAAAAATTTATAAAGATATAGAAAAAGAGATGAGTAATTACTCAACTGAAATTAAATACTCTCTACTTAAAACAAAAAAAGAAATATATGAAAATATGAAAATAAAAAACAAAATTTCAGTTTCAATTTCTATTTACTATAAATTAATCCCTAAAAATATAATAAAAAGTAAAAAACAAACTGATATGTGCAATATTTGTAATTTAAAAAATTCACTAGAAAAAAAGAAGGAAGAATGTGAAAGTAAAAACTTGCCATTACCAGAATCTATAGACAATGACTTAAAGACTATTAATCAGCACCAAGACTTTTATGTTCATCAAAATTGTGAATATAAAAAAGATATTAATGAATTAGATGATGAGTCTTGTGTTGTAGTTATAGATTATAAAGAAAACTTAAAGGTTGGAGGTGGTCCAATTGAGACCAATAATTGTTTTTATTCAAAAAAACCAATCTCATTATTAGGGTTTGCATTAGTTTTTAAGAAAAACAATAAAATTAAATATGAATATCATGATTTTTTCTCTCAAATATTATCACATGATTCTTTATTTTCAGGTGAGTGTTTTATAAAAATTCTTAAATTAGATAGATTTAAAAAAATAAAAAATATAAAAGTATGGACTAATAATGGAAATCATTTTAGATCATATGAATTTTTATATTACTTATTTAAAGAGGCACCTAAATATATTAAGGGTTCTATAAAATATAATTGTTTTGTGGAATGTCATAGAAAAAGCATTGTTGATGGTCACTTTGGTGTAATATCAAAAACATTAAAAGAAAAAGAAAATCATTTTTATATTAAGAATATAAATGATATTAAAAATATTTTTGAGCAAGAAGAAAAAAGAAAAGAGTTATATAAATCAGTGCTATCAGGCTCAAATATTTCTCAAAAGTCATTCTTTTATATTTATGAGAGAAAAGTTAGGCCTATAAGGAAAGAGCTTGAAGTTAAAAATCTGCGCATTAATCTTTCATATTTGATGAAAAATGGGAAGTTGTAAACTTCACCTTTAACATTTGAAAGTTTCTCAGAATATTCTGAGATAACTTATCATTTGAAATCACGTGATGATATCAGAGAAACAAAAATATCAGAAGATGCTAGTGGTGCACTAGGGCAAGTTCATGAAGTAGGGCAGCTTACTATAGGGTGTATTTTAAATAGAGTTATCAGTCTTTCAAAAACAACAACATTTTTTTCTGAAACAAACTAAGAATATTTACGATGAGCCAAAGATAGGGTAATAGCATTTATAGCTTTGGGGCTGCTATTACTCTCCCATGCAACTCATCATAAATATTTTTGGCTTGTAGTTTGTAGTAGCACTTAAGATATTTTCAGTAATACTATAAGTTGCAATTTTCAATTCTAAAATTGATGATTTATTTTTTAAAAAAATCATCTAGGCCCAAGATCAATTAAAGTTTTGGAATTTGTTGATTGTATTTTAAGCTTTCTGAATAATTTGAATATGAATAATGCAATTAAGTTATAAAAGAATAAATCTGGAGCCTAGGCATAACAAGAAAAATAATGACCCATATGTTTACTATGTGAATTGGTGACAAAATACACCCAAGCATGGTGAGTCAAAACTCAATCAAAAAACAAAACACAATAGTAACTCACTACATAAACAAAATCACCCACGCAATGTGTGCAATGGATTGTAATCATGAATGATACCAAGGTATCTAAAATAAGACATGAGATATGAAACAAAAAATTTTAAAAATATTGTGTTGGGTGCTTAATTTGGCATAAAATCTGGGAAAATGGGCAGAAATTATTTTGGGTATTCTAAAATGGGTGTGTTAAAACCAAAAACAACTAATTAAGAAATAAAAAATCTATAATTGGGATATTGGGTGGGAAAAACTCTAATTAAATATCCATATTCAGATAAAAGCAAAAATTAAAATTAGGGAGTAGCTTAATTGAAATTTATTTAATATTTTATTAAATTTTAAAATGGAAGGAACACAACACCAGAGTACCAATACACCCATTGTGCGCTGCGGTTGCGGTTGCCCCGCAGGTCAAAGAATAGAGTTAGTGCAACCCAAGTGCCTACTCAAGAAGGAGACATGAGAGGAGAGTTCCATAGTGACGTTGCACTGACACAGCTGGTTCAAGGAGCACAAGCTGCTAGGGTGTGAAGCATCAACCCTTGGGTCCCCAAGCTGACCCAAAAGCCCACCAAGGTCAACACTACAAAGAAAGTTAGAAACAAGGAGGTAGAACTTACTTCATATGTGTTTGATGTTGTGTACTGGCAAGAGTTGATCCTGTCAGCCATGCTGGAGAAGGTGAAGCCTGTACTTGATACTAGCTACAAGCCCTACATCAGTGATGGTGATCAGGAGGATGACAAGGAGCCTGAGTTCTATCAAACCAATGAGGGGCAGTTAGTGTTGAAGAAAGTTGCTGCATTTTACACCAAGATGCTCATGCCTTGCAAGCCTGTCACCAATAAGGACCCTGTCTTTTTCTGAACCCACAAAGCCCGCTCAGAAGTGTATTTCTGATATCAAACACATCATCCTGCTTAAGCTAATGCGCAAATCAGGCAATTACAGGGTGGCCGCGGCCATTGTTGGGGTGGATCCCAAGTACACTTCCAAGACATTCAACAAGATCATCAATACCGGCTGAGTCCTTGCCGCAGAGAAATCCTTGCACGTGTCAACCATGCTCACCAAGGAGCACAAATGGGCAATCTGCCAGTGGTTCACCTGGGATTGCCATCTTGAACTGGCAAATATACAGGCCATGGTCAAGTCTACTTTTGGAGTTGAGGCTTCAATTTCCTTTTACTATCATCTGGTGAAGGGAATGTGCTTTTCCTGGAAAAAGCTCGGGGTATCTCCCTATAATAGAAACATCCCAACCAACATCAAGACCTGGAAAAACTACGCAGAGGCGTACACTGCCCTCAAAGCCAAGAGGACGGTCAAATTTTACTATATTGACAAATCAGCATTTGCCTTGTCTATGCGCAATGCATATGGCTATGTCCCCAAAGGCTCCAATGACGGGATGGCTCAGCGTGCTGCAGTCTGCGCCACAGCCTACTCAATGGTGGCTCTCCTCGGTCCAAAGGGGGTTGAGCTCTACCAAATGATATTGGGTTTGCATAACAGCAGGACCTTTCTATCATTTCTCTGATTGGTCTAGGAGCACCTGAGGTGCACAAGCCCTGGCTTCACCAATGTCATTGTGTTGGACAATGTTGGTCTCCACAAAGTGGCTGACATTCTTGAGGAATTCCCAATGATTGACACCAGCATTGCTGTGGGCCCCCAGCAATTGGCCACGGCAAATTTGTGCCTTCTCTTCCTCCCTTCATATTTGCCATTCCTAAATCCCATCAAGGAAGTCTTTGGGTGGCTCAAGCAAGTCTTCAAGCAAGGAACCCCAACTGGGACTGAGGACCTCTTTAATTTGCTGCAGGCCAGGATCCACACCCTCCCAGCCAAGACTGTGGCTGAATTCTATGGCCACACTGATTTGTTCATCCCTGCGTGCCTAGCCAAACAGCCAATCAATCAAAGGCTTAGTGTGTCCAACTTTTTTATATTCTCCAATTTACTATTCAAGATTTATTAATTATCATTTTATATTTAGATGTTTCCACACCTGCAATCACATTCAGAAGGATCCATCAATAGATGTAAGTAATTTATTTATTTTATTATATATTATTTTATTATGCCATCTGAGGTAATCCCAAACTCTTGATACTGGATTATGCAAATAGATTTATACCACTTTTGTCAAATAAATATAAAATAGTCTTATAAAAATTAAACGTAAAATGTACAAGTTGGAATTTATTTTATTAACATATTATTTTATGCTTTTATGAAACCTGTTTCCGCAATATATTTTGCAAAACTGGTTTGCTGAAATAAGAATTAGAAATTTTTATTATAATAAAAATAATATGAATTGTAATGAAATTTATTAGAAGAGAGAATTTATTACAAAAGCCTGTAGTGAGTTCTTTGGTATGTACCCACCCCGCAATGGAGGTGGCACACAACCTCCACTGCCACACTGTGGACGGTGGATACACCCTTATTAAAAAACTCCCGCCTACTGGTGAAGGGGAGTAGGGTTAGGTGCAAACTGAGGTGCAGCTTTTTGGGCGGGGCTGCAAATCCGTAAATCCCTGCCAGGACCAGGGTGTCTTGTATCACGTGGTCCACTGAGTCATATCTGGGGGGACCTTCTTCCCGTCAAGTGCAAGCCGGGCCTTGTCAATTACTAGAAGGACCCTGTCTAGATTCTCTACACTGGTGCTCATCCCAAAGACAAAAAGATACCCAAGGTAAACCACCAAGTGAAGCCTTTGCCTAGCAAAGGCTTCCGTGAACTCACATAATTTATTATAGACCATACTGATCTTCTTATTGTGCCTGGTCTTTGCAAAGGTAAGATCTATTGCCAAGGGAGCCCTGCTCATCTGCACTCCAGGCCAGCCCAAAGTCTGCCAGGAGGATCTTAGTTTCCTTGATGGCTGTTGTGTCTGCAACAGCCAATTTCCCCACTGCGCACCCAAAGTTGTCCAGAAGGTAAGATAGAGTGTGCACCACCAGGAAGCAGAAGCAATCAGCCACATGAGCCTGGATCATCTCCAGTACATTCTTGAATGGGAGCATCACCAGGACATCCCAAACAAGCTCAATGAAGTTTACACAGTAAACTCCACTGAGGTTAACTGGGTCCAGGCGGACCAGTTGGGCATCCTTGTAGGCAGTAACTGCCCATTCAGATGCCCCTTGCCATGCGTCAGTCCAGCCAATGCCTCCCTGGACATAGGAAAGAACCTGTGGATGCAGTCCTCCAGCTCCTGAAAGACAGGGGGACAGATATAGCTGCTTGGCCACATGAGTGGCGTAGTTGGCGTAGAACGTGGCAGGGACAAAGGGGACCAGGACTTGGCAGAGTTCACTCTCTATGTTCTCTAAAAAACATCTAAGTATTTGAAAAATTTTATTGATTTTATTTTTTTATGTTACCTTCACGTGTTTCTTCCTTGCCGGCTGCTTCAGCAGGCTTGGCCATTCTTGGTGCAAGCAATTGTGCTGGAAATTCAGTATCCTCTGCTCTGGCATGCTTGGCTGGTTTGAGATGTTCATAAATCTCCATGTCATCAACCCAGACAGACGGTGCAGAAAGATTGTATGCCTTAAATTGCAGGCCCTCAACCACCGTCTTCTGGATGTTGAGAAGACGCTTGATGGTCTTCTCAGGGGTGTCTGGCATTCTTGTCATTAGTGCCTTTGCAGACACCTTGTCAATTTTGTCCCCAGTGAGGACGGCAGACTTAACTTTGGCTTTGACCTTGCAGTTGATGTCTTTGATTTTGGCAATTGCCAAGTTGAGATCCTTCAGAAGCTTATCTAATTCTCTCATTGATTTTTTACTAACATTTTCATATGTTTTTTAGCTTTTGCCCAGATAAATTATGTATTGTTTTGATACTGTTGCCTCTTTGTTTATTCCTTTTTGTTTTGCCATCTACTACATTATCCCATCTTTTTACCCATTTTGTATATGTTTTTTGCTCATCTCAATATGTGTTGCTTGCTTTGTGTTGGCATTGTTTCCTTGATTACCATATTATTTTTGGCGCTTGACATAGCCCCTTGTGAAAATATTAACAACAATTTGGTGATCAGCTAAATTTGAATTAGAAAATTATAGTATTAAGTGCTTTTGATAAAGTTATTACTGATCCAAATTCAAAACCTTAATGATAAACTTTAAGCCAATCAGGAGCCAAGTGATAAAGTGATTGTTGTGACATAAAGGATCATTTGATAATTCTTTGGTGCATGTGCGCTAATTAATATGATTGGCTGGTTGTTTTTTCATTGAGCCACATTGCCACTGTGGCAAGTTGTTGATGGACTAGTGCCCAATCAGCTGCTGGGTTAACACTAGTTCATTGACAACTTGCTACAGAGGCAATGGCATACAATGGCAAAAGATCCAGCCAATCATATTAATTAGTGCAAATGCACCAAAGAATTATTGAATGACCCTTTATGTCACAAAAATCACTTTATCACTTGGCTCCTGATTGGCTTAAAGTTTGTCCTTAAGGTTTTGAATTTGGATCAGTAATAACTTTATCAAAAACACTTAATACTATAATTTTCTAATTCAAATTTAGCTGATCACCAAATTGTTGTTAATATTTTCACAAGGGGTGTACAAAATGCTAAAAATAACTGTGTTCTGGATCTAGATACATAGCATAGTAAATATATGATTTTATAGAAATAAGCTGAACATAAAGAATAAAACCAACTATAAACAACGAGAACATGAACAATTGAAATTCAAAAAAAGATAATGTAAATAGAAAATGTTTGGTGACAGGGGTTCATTGGGGCAGGGGACAGTGATGCCTAGGAGGCATAATAGCGCGAGAAGGAAGACGTAGAGGCAGTGCTGGCCTGGGGGGTCTGGGATTGGGTGGGTTAGATTGCAGGTGAGGAGTGTTGGTGGCAGGGGTGGATGCAGGAGGATTTTGTGTGATGGCTGTCATATAACACTTGTCATATTCCTCATCAGTCATTGGCTGGATGGGCTGGTAGGTGGCAGTGACCCAAGGTGGAAGGTGCTTATCCTTACGTGATTGGTTGCTCATGTTCACATGGAAAACCATTTGCGCAAAAAAGTCAGCCACCATCTGGTGGCCAAAGAGAAAATTGTGGTCAAGGACCCCAAGATAGAGGCTGTTGAAAGCCTGAGGGCAGAACTCCTGTAATGTGGATCTCATGTTGAAGAAGACAACATCAGCCAGATGGACGTCTGCATGGCCAGCGGGGTAGACTGAGGCCTGGTGCCTGCGTCCCTGGATGGCCTCAAGGGCAGTGGAGCTACCCTCTATCTGGTGGCTCAAGAAAACCTGGTACTTGGAATTCAAGCCATCCCAGGAGCCGAGTAATCCACCAAGGATGTGGCTGTATGAGTAGTCATCAATGAAATCTGGGTTTGTTCAATAGTAGACAAAACCCTTGGCTGAAACAGCCAGAAATGCACCAATGAACAACCCTTCTTGACCTTCTTCCTTCCTTTTTGAGTGGCGGCTCTTCCTTGATTGCCAAAATCATCAAAAGCTATTGATAACTTATAATAAGAGATGAACTTGACATCATCAGTTAGACTAGTCAGGCATTAGACCAGGGTGGATTTGATGGTGGTGTCATACGGGGAATCCTCAGCGCCATCCCATTGGTTGCCGGCAAAATTGATAAGAACTTATATGGAAGCCAACTTCCCATACATCCAGAGCTGCACCATGCACTCAGACACCCAAATGCCATGGTGCGCAAGTTGCTTCCGGACCTGGGTCAAGGGAAGCTTGGGGTCCTGCTGGAGGAGGTCAAGCATGATTGGGTATGCCTCAGATATTTGTGACTCAGGGGCCTTCTTGGGCTTCTTGACTGTCCCAATCAGATTCCCCCTGTTCATCAGGTTGTTGAATTCCCGCATGACAGTAGCCTGGGTGAATTGTAATTGGCTGGCTATCTGATCCCAGGACAGACCCTGCAGGTTGAGTGCCACAATTTCCTGAAGAATTTGGGCAGTGATTATTCTGCGCTTGGAGCGCTGGGCAGCAGGAGCTGAAGCCTAAGTGGCTGAGGGGGGCAGGTTGGGCAGTGGCAGAAAGTTGTTCCAAATCAAGGTTGCCATCCTGATTGATTGGTTGACAGGCAGCTTGTGTGGGGGTGGGTACGGGAGCAGGGGCAGAGATAGACACTAAGTGACTCTCAAACAAGTCAAAGCCATATGGGTTGGGGGTCAGTAACAGGTCAGCTTCCTTGTTACCCGCCTCAAAGGCTTGGGTGTAAACAGGTGCCTCCATGTTCTGATTCTTGTCTCTATTGAAGCTGGCTTGGCTGCTGCTGGCTTGGCTGCTGGTGCCGTCAAATATATTGCTTGTAAAAACCATTGTAAAAAACCTAGTATAAAATCACTAAAAGTAGAAATTTTAAAATTTAATGATTTATTTTTATTGTAATCTCAAGTCCATATTTGGAAGGTTCTCAAAACCATTCCATACAAATCTGGAGCCATGAAAATGAATAAAATGCCTCTGTTTCTAATTTGGATAGCTGCTGATTGTCTGTTAAACTGTTACATTTCAATTTTAGGCTGCTCACACTACACATCTTGTGTGAGTTTATTCTGTTTTGTGCTTGTGGAATCTCGCTTCTAGATTGCTCAAATTTTTTTGTTTTAGTCCTTCTTTAAGTTCCTCATATGAATCCTGATTGGATTATAATATAATCCAGAACAGCATCAATTCACCTCACTTGCTGCGTCAGTTCATTTCATTTGTGGTTTCAACTACACCGCTTGATGTTTGATATAATTTTGTATAATGGGCTAGTGAAATTTCGTTTTTTATTTGACAGTTCAATTATTAACTGAAATTTTATAAATTAATTAAATCCTGAATCTTGCGTGACTTGGATTTTGTTCAAATCTGAAATTGTTTTGTTTAAATCTGAGGTATTTTTGGTTGTCACCATAGCTTTTAAATCTACTGTAACTATGTGCTTAAATTTTATTGGATGATTTAATATCCAGTTACCATGGTGATAAGAAATCAAGTTGCCTTCACAAGATCAGCTGTGGTTGCAGAGGCAACTTGATTTCCTATCACCATGGTAACTGAAGATGAAATCATCCAACAAAATGTAAGCACATAGTTAACAAAAAATGATCAATCATCACAACAAGGAAATTTTAAATTATAATAGTAAATTTATCGTAAAAGTTGCAGCAAAGGGCTGCTAGTTTCTACAAACAGTTAGTCAGGGACCTAATTCTTATTACTATACCTGTTGATGGTATAGTGACAGCCTGTGAAAGGAAAGAAGAATAATAAGGTGTATAGACAAAACTAGTATTTATTTAGATAGTATCACACTTATATAGTGTGAGGCGGGGGAATTGCCACTAGAGGCGGGGAGGCACAGACAGAAGGACTTCCCTAATGAAGGAGTGTGGATTGGCACAGCTAAAAGTCCCGCGCAAGAGAATGACTGCTTTCACACAGCTTTCCTTAAGGAGGTAGATATAAATAACTTTGTTGCTCTATTTATAATCCTGGAAGTAAAGCCTGTGCCCTATGCCCATTTGAAAGGCAAATTGAACACCTGTTTTAGAGGCGTTTTAAATGTCTTTATCACTAGTAAATTCAAGATGCAATAGCGTAATTGCGTGATTGTTCCGTTGCTTAATCCCTAGGTGGATGACTTTACGTCTTATCCATTCAGGATCTGCGACAAAATTGTAATATATAGTTCTATTTTATTATTAGAATTTTCTAAACTAAACTTTGATTTAGCATCCTTAATAACAATGTATAAATATAGATTGTTAAAAAGTGTGCTCTTAGTTAAATTACAATACTGTGTAAAAAGACAATTTAAATTGAGGGCATAAAAGTGAAGTTCCCAAAGCACAATGCATAAATTGATGTGCTAAAATCAAAGTGTAGCAAGATAAGGATTTTTCTCTTTAAGATTCTCTTTGAAGTTTTTCATTTTTCACCTTTTCTTCATTCCTTACCTCCCTGAAAAGAAGTTTTATTGGCTTCTGGGTACACCAGAGACCAAAATTATTTTAAAAAAATTCTGTTTTTTCAAGGGGGTGGATCACATAATATTGCATGGTATTTTGATTGCTATCTTAATTATTTGGACTTTATAATATTGTACTGTTTCTGGGGTTAGTTTTTTACATCTTATTTGATTTTTAATTGACATGGCCCATACCAGAGTTCAGCTGGACTTTCACAGTGGAAGGCAGGCTGGGCCTGAAAGGCCATGTACACAATTGGTGTAATCCCAAATAGATAATTCACAGCAGTTTCTAAGGGGCATCAACTTCCAGTATAGGGCACAACCTGGTTGGCCAGCCCCAATACTGTAATGTAGATGAACCCCAACTTACTGAAGTCTTGGGCAGGAGGCGCGCTGGGCAAGAGAGGAGTGGAAGGAATCTCCTTCATGGTAGACAGATTTGGCACTCTAGAGTGGCCAGGAGGAAGATCCAGGTGGTAAGGGTAGAAGAACTCCAAGTCAATGGCAGAAGGTGGCTTAACCAAAGTGACAGGAGCAGAGCCAGGAGGGAACAGATAGGTGCAGTTGTATTGTGTAGTGGATTCACAAATAGATGCAAACAGTATTATTATATTGGTGCAAAAATAGATAAAACCTTTAAGAAAATAGTGGGTCCTGGGAATAACACTGTTTATTCAAAATGTCAACAGTGAGAAAGGCTTCTCCTTCTCACTATTTATACTTACTGGGGAATACTTAGCCTTTTGTGCCACCAGAGGCCTTAGGCATCATTTTCAGTTATACTTGCAGAATGGCTTTGAATTTGAGCACTGGGACCTGAGGGTGAAAGGACATTGGCTGGTATATCATGAGCATTGGTTTGGCTGCAGCATGCTGAGTGCCACAGCTATTATTAGAACCCGTAAGCAACTGAGCACCCAATTGCGCAATCAAACAATTCCTTTCCCAATTTACCATTTCCTGATAGCAAATGGACCCAATTTTGCGTTTAATCTCAATGCCAGGGCCTCACAGCATGTGGGCCTTGAAAACCCCTGGCCATTCACGGTCAGAAAGGGGGTTTCTTCCAGGAAGACAGTTGACAATGCTTTTCACACTGTTGGTTGTTTATTCTCAAGGCAGGCTAGCTGATTGTCTAGAACATTTTGGGCCCTGACATTCATGCCTAAAAATGGCTATCAAAGTTGAATTTTTCATTTAATTTTATACAGAGTGGAGCTTCTTGATTTGGACTGATTTGTCCTAATTTCTTACTGTAAATTAAATTTGGATTCCAGTTCCTGCAATTAATATCTGAATTTACTACTGGCTTTCAATTGTGATTTGCAATTTGATTCTTAGATTTGAAAATCCTGCAATTTCAAAAAACATAGTAAACTTAATAAAAGCAATAGATGGCTTCAAACAGTTTAATTATGATTCCAGTTGATTCATTTTGTCCACTTGAAACATGCTGCTTGACTTGAAATTTGTAAATTGTCTATCACATCTCACAATTTGAAATATCCAAATAAAATGCCAAAAAATCAGTTTAATTAAAAAAGGAAACACCACAAATGATAATCAAAATTTGGACCTAGGATTTGACAATCCCTCATTTTTCCCACTAGGATCTGAATTTAAGTATGAAATATGTATGATTTAAAATATGCCCTATTTTAAAAATGAATTCAATAATTTTTATATTTTGTCTATTTAAATACTTTTAAAAAAGCTAATATTCTAGGTAAAAGGTTGATTTCCAAAAAATTCATCATTTCAGTAGTTTTAAAATATAATTATGTTACTTTTTTAGAAAGATGTTTTTTCATAATCAGGCCTCCAAAAATAATGGTACCTGAAATAAGATATTTACCTGTTTTTAATAATAATTAGCTTATATAAAAGTGAGTCTGTCTGTTTGTAATGTCACCTTGAGTGGGCTCAAGCTGTAAGGGATTTGACTGAATTGATTTTTACTTAAATTTGATGTTAAAAGTTGATTGTTAAGCCACAAGCTCAATTTGGCTCATCGTTACATTCAATCCCTTACATGCATCTTGAAAGTACACAGATTGAATTCAGCGGAGTGTGGTCTAAATCATGTTGAACTGAAATATAAGCCACTCAAACTTTAATGTTTTGTATTTGGTTAATTGAATTTTAAATTAGTGGCTAATCCCTTTCAACCATATCAAAGTGGCTTATCTGTATAGATTACCCAACTCTAGAATGGGTGGGTTAAAATTAGAAAGGAAGAAGCAATTTCTTAAGATCCTTTTATATGATTGGATGCTTAAACTCTGCTAAGATTGAATTGACCGATGAAAAGAGAGCCTGATCAGTTTTAAATATAGTTTAATTGAAAAAGATACATAAATTTTAGTTTAAGTACAGGAAAATTGGCTTGGAAATTTTGAATCTATCTATTCAAAGTGAAATAATAAAATATTCACTTGGATGTATTGGCTGATCCAAGTGGCTGCATATTGTTTCAGAGTAAACCTTGCTTGCCACAGCTTCATCCCAAAAGAACATCAGTGGAGTAAACTAGCTATGATAAAATTATGTTTCAATATAATGATTTTCATGAAATTTAGAGGATGTAGATTAATTTTTCAGATGATTCCGATCAAAATGGTACCAAACATGATAGCTCTAGCTGCTCTAGATGCTGATATATAGTTAAGTGCTGGAATCGGGTTCACGTCATAATCAAAGGCTCAGACTCGATTTGAAATTATCTAAATTTATTTTTAATGCACACTAAAAAACTAAAATCACTGTATCTCAGTGAATATTAAGCCGATTTTGATGTCCAATAGCTTATTTTAAAGCTGCAGATCAGCTCTACATTGTGAAGGGATTTAAAAAACCAAATATTAAATTTTAAAATAATTGGTTTATCTTTACTAAAGTTAAAAGTGATAGTATACTTATTTAGGTTTAGTTTTTATTTATACTTGGAATATACAATTTTAATTTTAAATTTAAATAAATATAATTGAAATTACCTTTTAATAAAACAATTAAATAAAATTTTAATTAAACATGTGATAAGTAATCCAAGCCTAAAATACAATAAAATATATTTAATTGATTTATTAAATTCAACTTTAATTCTGTCCTTGGACGAGGCAACCACCTAGTTTATATTAAACACTAGTTTAATTTATCTATAAGTATAAAAGGCTCAACTTTAATATAGATTTTATATTATAAATATTAAATAAAATTTATTTTGGTTAAAGTGATATGATTCTTTAATTTTTTGGTAGGAAATTAAAACAAAATTTTAAAGTGCAAAGTGGCACAGTTAATAGAAAATAGATTAATCTTTAAAATAATGACCCATGTTGCATATTATTATGAGTGTTGCTGTAAAGCTTTTAAGGTTTATAATTGTGCTCACAACTATATATCTATTTTATTTTTTAATACTGATGATAGTGAAATCCTATCTTTTCCCAACTGTGTTCAAACTGTGGGGTCAACCCTTAGCAAAGTTTTGCACAAAAGACCCTGTACTGCTTGATTCAACTATCCTAGCACTCAAAGCCAAATGCAGAAGTCAACTTGAATCACCAAACCAAGAAACATGAACCAATAGTGTTGTAACTGTGCTGTTTTAGCAAAGTTACAAGGGGAAAAATATTTAGAAACTAGACAATTATCTTTATTGAGGTATTGGATTAATATAGTATGGTTGAATTGTGAATAGTAGGAACATGATTGTGATGATTAATTAGTTGGATGGTTAGGGGGTGGCTTGATCCTGGTAATGATTAAATTGCTAAATTGAGGTATCCACCATATGGGATCATCATTAGCCCATGTTGCTGTTTCTGGGAATTTGAGTTGACTTCTACATTTAGCTATGAGTCACTGGGAAGTTGGATTGCGGGTACAACCCTGTTTAGTCAGAACCTTTCTGCTGGTTCAAGCCTTCTTTTTTGACACCCCCCAGCTAAAGGTCAGCCTCCTCTGGGGGCAGGTCATCAGGGAGGTTATCAGGGGCCCAGGCGTTGTATTGGACTAGCTGTTGTTTGCTGGCTGATAGGACGGTTTCTTATTGTTTTTATCTTGCTTTACAGGGTCTTAATTGGTCATGATGAAGGAATTTATCTTGTTTGTGTTTTAAAAGGCCTTTTACAAGGTAAGGGTTGCTTTTATTTACCTTTAAGATAATTGCAGGACCCATTTTCTTGGTCTGTAGCTTGCTTTTGTCATTGTTCATTATTCAAGCCTTGTCATTGACTTTGTGTCTATTTTGGATTGGGACAAACATGTTTTGTAAACATTTCTCTTCCTTTTCCAACTGATCACTGTTGGCCTGCATGACTTGAGGTGCTGAACAAGGGGGAACCTTGCTGGTTATTTCCAGCTTGGGTCCTGTGAGGGCCTGAATAATATTGGGTTGTGTGCTGTAGACAAGCTGGAAGGGGCTTTTCCCAGTGGATATGTTCATGCAAGTACAGCATACAAGAAGTGCAGTCAATAGCTTCTTATGCCAGTCCTCAGGTCTCCCGGCAGTGAGTTTGGCTAGGGCCTGCATTAAGCTACCATTAAGCTGCTTCACTTGTCCATTGGCCTGGGGATGGTAAGGTGTTGTTACTGTGTGCTTGATCCCATTCTTGGCGAGGTATACATTGATGTTCTCAGAAATCAGCTCCTTGCCTCCATCTGTTATCAGAAGTTCTGGATTTCCAAACTTGCTGATTATTTCCTTACCTATATATCATTGAGCGTCATTGCCTTTGTGAGTTTTCACTGCCTGTGCTATTGGCCAGCAAGTAGCAAAGTTGATGATGGTGATGATGCATTTTTTGTTGTGCTTTCTGGGCATGGGTCCTACAATGTCTAAGGCCCATACCTTGAAGGGCAACTGGGAACAAATGGGTAACATAGACTTAGGCAGAGTGTTGCTTTTTGAAAACTTTTCACACACTTCACATTGGCCAAGAACTTCTTGGATATCCCAATATAGAGTTGGCCACCATTCCTTGTGCTTAAGAAATTTATAAAGGTTGGGCTCTTGGTGTGTCCTAAGTCTCTGTGATAGCATATAATGATGTTGACTTGTTGGTGGGTATGAATATACAGGATGATGCTCCCATCAATCATCTTGCGGTGTAGCGTCCTGTATACGTCTGTGAAGAGGGGTTCATTTTTGATGAACGTTTCTTTAGTGATGTTGGTAGTGCCTGGATGGAAGCCTTTGTCTTTAGTTTAGAGTATAAGGAGGTGCCAGTCTGGATTGAGACCGTTTTCCTCTCATGTGGCTCTAACATACAAGAAAGAGAGTGCATCTGTCATGGCAAGTTTGGATCCTGGTTTATATTGGATGATCATATTAAACCTTTTGAGTAACTTCATCTAGCGCACCTGGTGTCTGGACAGATTAGCTTGTGTTTTGAAGTATATGAGGGACTTATGGTCTGTCAGGGCGGTGAACTCCTCCTGGCGTTCCAGGTAGCAACACCACTTGACCATACAGTGTACAATTGACAATAGTTCCTTGTTGTGGATGGGATAGCAACATTCATCATCTGTCAGTTTGCGCATCTTGTAGGCTACAGGTAGGAAGTTGCTGTTGGCATTCTTGATCCTTAGTACTCCCCCAATGGACACATCAGAGGCGTCTGGCTCCATTTGATACTCTCTATCTTGCTTAGGATACTATAGGATAAGAGCGGTTGTGAGTTTCTCCTTTAGATGTTGATAAAAAAGGTCATGTTGGGGGGGGGTCCATACAAACTTGGACTTGGCGCCAGTTATAGCTGACAAGGGTGCTGTCAAAACACCACAGTTAGGGATAAATATTTGCATGTATGCAACCATCCCAAGAAATTTGTGTAGTTCTGACTTGTTCTTTAGTGGTGGCATCTTGCAGATGGCCTGGATTTTCTGGTTGCCAGGTTTGATGCTGTCTTTTGAAACTACGTGTCCCAGGAAGGGTAACTGCTTGCTAAGAACTGACACTTAGAGGATTTGGCCAGCAATTTTTGTTGTGCTAGAGTGGCAAAAACTGCCTTCAAATCCTTGTGGTGTTGCTCCACTGTCAGGGATCTAGTCTTGGGTGTCCGGCCCATTGGTTTCAGGGGTCACTCAGGTCAGGGATTTTGCAGGTAAAGCCCATCATAAGAGAGGAGCTAACTTAAAGATATAGTAGAGAGACTTCCCCACCCAGGACCACGGGCCAGAAGCTGGGATTATAGTGTCAATAACCCCTGTGAGGGTGATGTACACAATCCTGAACAGCTTGCTAGTGTGATTGTTCAAGAGGTTGGGTGAGGAGGCCGGCATTGGCTTGGGGGTCACAGGTGGTTCCATGTGGAGGTTGTAGATGGGCAGATAGTTGAATTTGCCTCTAAACAACTTGGGTGTTGAGAATATCCATGGGCCTTGACAGTTGTATCTAACTGCAGATTGTATGCAGGTCAAGGGATCTAGTTTAGGGTCTTTTCCGGGGTATAATACTTATATTTAGGTTTCAAAGGGTACTCTGTGAAGTGGACAGGACCAAAGAAAACACCTGGAGGACAGGAATCTGCAGGCAGAAGGGCAGGAGGGCCATAGCATATTGTACTGATTTGGTAGATGGCAAAGACAAAATAAGGCAGTAGCTGTGTAAGCCAAAATAAAATACCCTTTATTCAAAAATAGCAATAAGTTTGGAGCGCAGGGTCCTTTGGTCTATATAGCACCCCACTTACAAACTTAATATTTTTCATGGGGGGGTTCATCAGGGCATTGGGAAAGGCGGGCCCAGGGGATCTGGGTGCTCAGGTTCAAAGGCGGCAAAATGGCACTTGGGCTGGGAGTTCTTTAATTGGTCAAAATTCTCTAATTGGCTACTTGATTATCTTGCTCTAGAGTTTTAGTCATGGGTTTGGGCTGTGGGCCCATGCCTTCTTCTGGGGATGGCTCTTGATTGGCCACTAGTGTAGACTTCAAGCTCATGAAACTAATGGTAGGAATTTTGAGGACTCTATTAGGCTCCTTGATTACTTCTCCATTTGGAGTTATGATTCCTTTGGTTTGTCTTGTTTCACCATTTGTGCCATCATTCTTGGCCTCAGCTTGCGGGAGCTTGACCCCAGGAAAACGCAAAAAGGCAGCCCCTTGGTCCCCAGGCCCAGCGGCCTGGGGGGATTTAAGTACAGGGTTCAAATCCTGTTCTTTGACTCAGTTCTAAGGGTAAGAGAATTTTCAATCCTGACATCCACCAAGGAGCTGTAGACAATGGTGTCATCTAAGTAAACTAGAGTGTGTTTGCCAATGTGAGGGGCAAACACCTCATTCTTAAAGGTGAAAAACATTGATGAAGTGTTGGTCATCCCAAAGTTAAGCATGAAACACTTGTATGATTCATACTTGGTTTGAAACACTTTCTTGGGGATGTCTTCCTCCTTGATACAGATTTAGTTGTACCCTGCTGTTAATTCAATCTTGGAGAAGCCTTTTGCCCCGCCCAAGGCATCAAAGAGGCTGTCAATGAGCAGGAGTGGGTAAAAAAATTTGATGGTAACTTTGTTTAGGGATTGATAATCTGTAACCAGTCAAAGAATGACATCTTTCTTTTCCACAAAGAATACAGCGGCATCAAAGAGGGACTGTGAGGGGTGGATAAGTCCTTTTTCCAATGCCTCTTTGAGGTATGCGCATAGTGTGTTGTACTCATTTGGGGTGAGTTGGTAGATAAGCTGTGCCTTGGGTACAGCTCCTTTGAGTTGGATGGAGTGCTGTGTGTGTTTCTCTTGTGGCAACCTGGGTAGAGCCTCTTTGAAGATTTCTGGATGGCAGGCTACAATTTTGGGATCCTGAGGCATAATGGTATCCTGGTGGTCCTTGAAGTGTATGATCTCATATTGGCAGGAGTCCCACTTAATTGCCTTGAGGTTCTCCTTTTTGTCAAGGGTTTCTGTAATGCGCACAAAGACATGGTCACATAAGAGCTGGTCCACTGAGTCAGGGTAGATATGGTGGTTGACTCCTTTGCGCTTGGTAGTAAATACAGAGCTCACCCAGTCCATGTGGGGATTGTTCTTTTGCAACCAGTCTAGTCCAAGTACAATGTCAAATTTAGGAAAGTCAATGACAGGTCCCTGAATGGTGGAGTGTAGGTTCTCCAGAGCAATGGGAAAAGGGGCAGTCTCCTGTTTTACGGCAATGTAATGTTCATCAGATAAAACCATTTCCTTGATCTTCAAAGGATTAGTGGTTAGCTTGAACTTGTCTATAAAGTTGCTATTCACAAGGGTTCAATCTGCGCCCAAGTCCAGGAGTGCTGAGCCGGTATAACTGTGAAAGCAGAAATGATAGGACATCAGTTTATTGGGATTTCTGGCAATGGTGTAGATTACTTGGTCCTCCAAGGGTACTTGGATCATTGTATACTAATCTACGTCCTTGGGTCAGTACTCATTGTTTAGAAAGTTGGGAACTATGCAGGAAGAGCTTGGCTTTCTTAGTGCTCTCCCTGGGCTTTTCTCTAGTCCTAGTTGTCCTGTGTGGCAGTGACACAGAAGTGGGTAAAATTTGACAGTCCATTGTTCCCATTACTGTGGCCTTTCAATCCAGCAGGCTTGTGGTTTGAATGATTGTTATTATGGTTATTCCTAGGTGGAGGGTGGTTGGAACATCCAGCTGGGTGAGAGTCCTTGGGCCGCTCTCTTTTCCCAGTCTGTGCCTTGTGAAGAGCATTGGACGTTTGCTCTGCTTTCTCTGCCTCACAGTAAAGGCTTTGTAATTTGGTCACTTGATCCAGGTTCATGTGTCTCATTACATGCAATCTAAGGGCGTCGTAGTACATGAGATGGGTAGCTGGGGTGTCAAAAGCCATATCTGAGGGGGCACATAGTTGGAGTTCCTTGTATGCTTGGGTGAGTTCCTTCACAGTGCCTGTCTGGGTTAGGTTCTTTACTTGGTGTATGATCATGAGTGCTGTGTCCTTGAGCACGGACCTTGCCAGTTCTTGTTGACGTGTTCTTTGTGCCACTTGTTACACCAGGTGCCAGCGTTGTGGGTCAGGCGGATGGAGATTTCTGCAATCCAAAATTGCTGTGGGCATTCCATTTGTGCTAGCTTGCTTTGGGAAGATTGAATCCATGTGGCAGTGTTGTCATTGTTAGCCCCGGCAAAAAGTTCCAAGGCAGCGCTTTGCAGTCTTTGGGCTACGTAGGCAGGCATGGTGTTTTTGTCAGTTGGCCACAGAATAGAAGAGGGAGCCTGAAAGAGCCCTTGTGCAGACATGGCATTGAAGGCGGGTAGTGGAATCACCGTGTTCTGGTACAAGACAAAGCCATCAGGTATCTTGGTACCGGGGGTGTACGGGGTCTAGTCCAGCAGGAGGCCAGTCATAATTATGTCAAGGATTTGTTGGCCACAGCGCGTGTGGGCAACAGGCAGAATTTTGAAGGGTAAAGCAGGATGGAAACCTAATTCTGATACCAATGTTGTAACTGTGCTATTTTAGCAGAGTTACAGAGGGGAAATATTTGAAAACTAGATAATGTTCTTTATTGTGAGATAAGTATTATATAGTTAGTGTGAATTGTGTATAACAGGAACATGATTGTGTTGATCAATTGATTGTATAGTGAAGGGAGTGGCCTGATCCTGTTAATGAGTCAAGCACCAAAATGAGGTATCCACCGTAAGAGATAAGCTCTTGTTCATGTTGTTGGATTTAAAAATTCAAGTCAACTTCCTAGTTTGGCTTCAAGTCACTGGGTAGTCAGGTTGCAGGTCACAAATCCATTTACTTGGAACCTTGCTGGTGGGTTGAGCCTGCTGTTTTGATATAAGCCTTACCTTTTCCTTCAATTCCAGGGTGTCCTGGTCTTTTTCAGTGTTAGGAGGGTTGGCGCAAGTGTGGGAAGATGTCTTATTGGCATTTTCATGAGGGGTAAGAAGAGAAAGCTCTCAGCAGAGAAAGGAGAAAGTGCAGGTATAGATGATCTTGGTGGCCCTGGGAAGAAGGAAGAATACAAGTGGAATCACCTAGATGTCTATCTGGGCATGGATCATCCAGAGCTGGTAAAACATCCAGGGGAATTGGCAAAGGTACTGTCAACTAGCCAGGTTGATGCCCTTTTCAAATCCATTGGGTTCTCTGAGTTGTGAAGAAGATAATCTGGTCCTTAAAGCCTGGCCTATTTTTATGAAGGAGGAAGTGCTCCCCATTTAGAAGCTGCTTGAGCTCATGGGTGAGTGTAAGCTTGGAAAGGACGTCAGAGGCTTTTAGTGGGAGGATTGGCAGCAATTTTTTTGTTGCTAATGAACTTAACCAGTTGCTCCTGGTTGGGCACCAACTTGATATTGTTGGGCTTTAAGTGCTTCAAGGCCTTGATAGCCAAATTGGAAGCTCAGATATTGACAGAGATGGGAATCACTTGCACAAGATATCACTTGAGCATTCTTGTAATCAAGTGATTGAGGGGCTCACAAGTGTGCTCCCCCTTCTCAGCAGTTACCTGCACCCAGCCTTTGGTGTTCAGAAAGGCATTACAACTCTTATCTCATAACAAAATTTCTTGCTCTTGGTTTGGCACTTTTGATTGTTACAATTGAAAATGTAATTATCAGCAATGTAGCCAGGGCTGCCCTTTATGGACATTATGGGGAAGTAGTGCGGGAGCGCTTGGGTACTTTGAACTCCCCAGACTTATTGCAGATGTTGTGGATAGCCAGTGGATCCCAAGCCAAGTGACCAGAAGCTTTAAACTTCTTGAAGTACTCCTCTGGCTTATCTTGGAGGTCAGATGAAGGAAGGGGAGAAGAGCTATCAGGGGGAGAGGGGAAGGGTTCTTTGAGGCCTGCTTTAATGCCTCTTTTTCTTGCCAGAAGAAGAGGTAGGCACCTTGGCAGCCTTTAATTTCTTGGTATGCCGCTCCTTGGTGGGCTTGAAGTCGGCCTCTGAGTGGTAAAAGGAGTGATCAGTGAGAGAGTTGTCACTTTTATTTGAGGACTTGGGGGTATTGAAGATGGGGGTGGAGGGGGGAGGGGTGAGAGGAGATGGAGTGGGGGAGAGGGAGTGGGAGACTTTGCCTTTGCAGGCTTTTTGGCATGCTTATGAGTGGTTGCAGGGTCTTTTGAGCCCTTTGAGGCTTGGAGCTTGGTAGGCTTGTTTTTCTTGTTATATATTGGCTAAAACAAGCTTAGTATTATAAATAAAATATTCTGAAAAGATATATTAAACACAAAGAGTTAAAGCAAAGCAAAGAAAAATATAAGTAAAAGTATGCAAAGAAAGTTTTATCTATCAAGAAAAAAACATAGCAAAGTAAATAGAAGCAAAATAGAAACTCAAAGTATAGATTTAAAGTGATAAAACAGAAAATAAGTGATATTTGATGAAGCATCAAAGATGATAGGTTCAGCATAACATCTTAGGGATAAATCAATGAAAAATTATATTTAAAAATAAAATAAAATATATAAAAATTATATGGGAAATAGTAGGAAGAGTAGTAGATAATAATTGCAAAAAAGTTATTATGTAGATTTTTTTATTGGGGGTTAAACATTCAAAACTTAGTAAAGTGTCAAGTTTGGCACTGTCAATCAGCTGGAAAAAGCTGAATTCTCACTGTCAAGTTTCTTGGAGTCAAGCAGAAAAAACAAATTTACTATGTTTTTTACATATAAAACTTGCTTAATTTAAAGACAGGTTTGAAAGTTAACCCAAAAGCAAGGCAGTTTCATATGCTCAAAAATAAAAAATACAACATAAGTTAAAAAAGTAAATGAGTGGAAAGGTGTTTATTAGTGATATTATCATTCTGGGAGGGACTGGGAGTGTTTTATTTACCATTGCATGTATTAAAACGTTAATAATCTCTCTGCACTAGTCTCCCAGTTAAAGTGTCAAGTTGGTGGGTGTCAAGTGGCGCTCATGGTGTGTCACTTATTAATTTTGCCTTAATTCTGAGCCTTTGATTAGTTAAATCCAAAACTGATTGGGTGATGAGTGGATAGAGTCAAACAAAGAAAGTGTTGAGTTTCAGTTTTTTATAAATTACATATGAAATCTCTTAATAAATTGGGCGTAATTTATGTGGCACCACTTAATCCACAAACCTGGGAATGACATAATGTAAAACAAGTGGGGTATTTGATTAATGTTTAGGTAGGACACGCTATTTCAAAAACAGCATCTCAAATAATGTAATCTCAAATTACGCTATCTCAATTTTTGCTATCACAATTTTATAGTAAAAACGCCATTTCAATTTACGGCATCACGACTAAGAAAAACAATTATTAAATTTTTAGATTTTTTGAACTCCAATAATAACCCAAAAAATTCTCAAAAAATAAAATTCAAAAAAATTACTAGGCTTAAAAAACCTCAGGATTTCAAATCTGCAATAAAAAATGGGGTCAATTAATAGCAACATAGTTGTGTAAAGCCCAAAAGTTAAAATAATCCCAAAAACAACTATTTTCATCTATTATAACTATAAACTATACTTTAAAATAAGCATATAATTGTACCAAATACTAAAAAAGTCAAAGAATAATAAAATCAAAGGAAAGAAGAGAGAAGATAGAGTGGTGTTTATTGGGAAATGGCTCAAACATTGGTAGAAAGAGCAACTGAGATGGCTTGGAAATGCTCAAGCTTGCTATCCTTGGGATAGTAGGCAAGGACCACCTTGCTGATTTCAGTATACTTTTTAACTGCTTTGGTCTGCTTAGGGGGATCACCCTTGGTCTTCATACCAGTCTTAAAGAGGTGGGTAGAGATGGCCTTCTGGGTTTTTAAATGCACCATTATCTTATTGGATTTGGGCTTATGAACCTGGATTCTTGTTGCAAATTGACTATGCCAACCTTCAAGGGAAGAGGTGGTCTTGATAAGACTGTCTTTGAACTGCTTATAGAAGTTCCACTGGATTGAGTTGCCGCTTTTTCTGATGTGGCATGCTCCCTGGAAAATACCAACTCATTGAGTTTCAAAATACTCAATAAAGGGCGCAAAGGCTGCCTGGTTGGCAATAATATATGGGTGACAGAGGAGGGCATTGTAGAAGGCTTTTGTCTCCTCCTTTCTAACCAGAGCAAGGGCAGCAAAGCAATTAAATACATCCTTGACCTCTTTTGAGCCTTCTGTGTTGACAAGCTCATGCAGATCTGAGCATTTTTGAAGGCAGTGGCAGAGTGCCTGCCAAAAGTGAAAGTAGCATTCCTGGTGGGAGCTCTTGAAGACTTTTATGAAAGCATTTGCCTGATCCTGTTCAAAATCCACCACCAGATATTTGTGATAGGGAAGGCTTTATGGTTGCTTCCTGGTTGGGGTGGCTTCCTCTGACTGGGACTGGGCCTTCTTCTTGCGCCCTCTGGTCTCCTTGGGCTACTATTCAATGGTTGGGAGGATTTCATCCAACTTGGCCTTTAAAATTGTAAGAGCACGGACATAAGTTTCCTGCTTCTTTTTGGGAAGGAAGTAGAGAGCCAGGGGAAGAACCAGATTTCCAACCTGCCCATGAATGTTCCAAAGCTGGTTAAATAGCTTTTGGCAGGTGGAGAAAGTTCTATCTGCAAGTCAGGTCTTGCATTTCAGAAGGTTGCACAGATCCTGTGAGGTGGCAAAGCAAATGATGCGCTCAGGGCATGTTGACCATTGTCATGGAGAAGGAATCTCTCCTCATGACGAGATAGTTTTTGTTCCTTGGTAAGGATCAATTGATAAATTGATGTAGCACTGACGCCTTCAGTGCTCAGAGCATATCTCTAATCAGTGAGATATCTCTGTAATTTTGAGGCAACACCAACAGTGGCAAGTTGAGTATCATTTAAATTGAGGAGGGCATCATTGACAACCTCAGTGTCACAGTAGATTCCATAATGCCAGGTATTGTCTGTCCAAGTAAGAAGGCTTGGAAGGCCGGAAAACCTGTATCAAAATTGACCAAGTTAATGGATTTAAACCAAACAGTTGATTGAAAATGGGTCACGGCTGCTCCAGTCCGCCAGCTGAAACCAGCTCCCCCTTTTAAACTGACGTTGATAAATTGACGTAATATGAGGGTCACCCAATATGAGCTTGTTAATCAGTATGGTTGTCAGAAAATAGTCACGCAAGGGTTCTTTGCAACCTGGACCAGATACTTACTTGACAATGTGGAAGGAATAGGAGGTCAAGACTCAGATGGTATTGCTTAGTCAATTTTTCTGATATATATTGAATAGTCTTCCCTGTTTCAACTCTAAGAGTTGAGTCTTCCTAAATTTACTCAATAAAAATCATTTATACCAATTTCTAATTTTCAATTTTTAAAAATGCATCCTGTGATTGGGTTGTTGCGGTATATCCCATACAATCTGATTCTGAACCAAACATTTCTTTAAGATTGGGCCCTGCAACTGGAACTTTGTTGTTGGTGCCTCCTGATGTTAATTTCATGCCAGCCAATTTTGAAGCTCCTCCCCCCATTCTTGAAAATGAAAATTGTGTCAATTCTCAATGCCCAGAATTTTATGCTGAAGATGCATTGATGCTTTCCCAGGTCATTTATCTTGGACTACTTTGGTTATGACTAATTGTTCTACTTAATCCTGGAGTTACAATTGGAAATTTCACAAAAATATATCTGGAGCCGTGTTGGTGGTTAATCATCAATTCTATGTGGATTTGGGTGGTATTTCCCTATCACTTAGAAACAGCTTCATATTATCCAGTGATTTCTATCTCACTCAGTGGTGGTTTGGTTTTTGGTGGTTGGTATGACCTGGCAAAGAAACCAGTGGATCAGTTGGTAAAGGGGGGCAAAAGGCTTGATGCAGTCATGCCAATAGTCAGGTCCTTGAATCTAGTGAACCTGTATGTAGTGAGCCTTGCAGGGCAGCCAACATTATCACATTTATAGTGATGTTGATGGATTGTTTTTTTTATTGTTAAAGCTGAAGCTGCAGCCCTTGTAAACAAAGCCATCTCCTCCTTTCTTACTCATTATGGGGTAGCTGGCTGGGTATGTTGTTGGAACAGCAAAGGTGCCATTTTGATTGCATATATTGTGGACGGTGTTAAGATCCCAGAGCTCAATTTGCTCATCTGAAGGAGCACCAGGATCCTGCTCCTCTTCCTCTTCAGGCTCTGAGGTGAGATCAGAGTGACAATTGAAGTTGAATAACTTCTCTTGTGGATCATAAGGGAAGTAAACAAAAGGAGAGTGGGGAGGGGTTGGGCTGGTTTCCTCATGCTCTGGGAAAGGTGTGAGTGTCTTGGGGGGGGACTTTACCCTTAGAAGGTTGCTTTTTTAGGTAGTTTTGGCCTTCTTGGCCTTGGGAGGAGTGATCTTGGACTTTGAGGCCTTGGAGGCCTTGAGTGCAGCTTTAGTGGTAGGCTTGGGAGTCATCTAAAAGGGAATTAGTATCAAAATATGATCAATTTGGGGGTTGGTTTTAAAGAGAAAAATGAGAATGTTTTTAATATAAAAGTAGTAATTTTTTTACATAGAATTGTAAAAGATCTAAAATATATAATGTCAAAATTTCAATTTTTTTTGTTTTAAAAAATAAAAATTTTATCAGTAATGCAAGTATGCAAAACTTTGAATTTTGACTGAAAACTTGCAGTCAAAATGGCATTTTTGAAGTGATGTAATTGAGGTGCTGTAGCTCAAAAACATAGTGTTTTTGACCATTTTTTATATTAAATTAACAAATTTCCTGTAGAGCTACCTCAACCAGGCCAAAGAGTAAAACTTGAATATTTAAAAGAATAGCTTATACAACTGGAGTTAAAAAGTACCCAGTTGTTTAGAGGAGATCAAAAAATACTATTTGCAAAGTCTCATATGTTTTCTTACATTTTTTATTAATATTGTTTTTGGCGTGAAACTATACTTTTGAAAAGTAGAAAGCAAGAATGGCGGTGGAGGAATTGATATAGCGTAGCCTGGCGTCATAGGTAATTCCCCCTTACTTTCCCCTATCTATTGTGCGCATTGAATCAATTGGGAGAGATGAAACTTGATGGAATTTGAAGTGAGGTAAATCAAAATGGCGTAATCACCCCTTTCCATATTAAAATCACTATTAAACTATTTTATTAAGAGAACCCTTATCAATGTATCCATGGTTAATAAAGTTATATATTATATATAATAAAACTGGTTTTTTTACCCAGCAATGACAATCACTAGAAGGACTATCATAGTGGCATTATTTTAGGTTTTTCTTAGCATAAGTGTCTTAGATTAATACTATAGGAATATCTTCTGGTACTATACAACAGGCTTTATTTTAGTTAAAGATAAATAGTGTGATTCAAAATGATGTAAAGTTGAGATGGCGTAAACACACCCCACATTAAGTGATTTCATATGTAAATAAAGTTAGCAAAATAAGATTTAATTAATCTGACTCGAAGTGATGGAATTGAGATGGCGTAAATTTGAGATGCCCCATTATAAAATATTATGTAAATTTTTACTATTCCACTGTTTATTTTAATTTTTTGTGATTCAAAATCACTAACACAAAAACGCTATCTTGAATTAAATTTGAGATGGCGTAAATCAAAGTGCCGTTTTTGAAATGGTGTGTCCTACCAATGTTTAGACCACTAAATCCAGTATAGAGGTGCTTGAGAGCTTAATCAACAACTATGGACACTAATGATAAAAATATAATAGTAAATAATAAAATTTATATAAGCGCATATGTGTTTTATTAATAAAATTAGGATTTGGCTTAAAAAGTGTTAAACTGGCCACTTTTTCTTTTAGAGTATCAAACACAAGTGATTTTAATTTTCATTAGTAAATTTACTTATAAATTGCCCCTTAAATTAGTCTTTGAGCTAACCAATTTATTAAACAGAGTCAAATTTGAGTGAATTTAATCTCAGATTTTGGTTTCAAACCCCTAAATTACTAGTAAAAATTAGCCTAAAGTTGGTTAAGCCAAAAATACTATTAGATTCACTTATGCGGCAGTCAACTCCCTGGTACTCAAAAGATTTTAAAGTACCAGAGAGTTGACTTCACCACAGTTGCCTCATGCACTACTACTTTTTTACTCACCCAAGTGGTTAGCTTTAACTTTCAGGTGCAAAGTAACCACTTCACTTCCCAGAAACCCCCAAATCATTAAGTTCAGCAGATGTTTCTCTAGACAGCCACCCTAATGATGGTTCTGAGCTATCCATGCTTTGTCCAGAAACTTTAAGACCTTTTTAAAGCTACTCACAAGACAAAGTAAGAGAAACTTATAGCCCCTTTTGGGGAGATGTCATGAGTGACAAATTCATGCTCTCAATTAGCAAAGAAAAATCCCAATTTTGATATTCAAACCCCAGGACCCTGTGGGCCGCCAGCCCAGCCGCCCACGTTTTTTGGGTTCAAATCAGAAATAAATTTGAATTTGGAGAGCCCTTAAAGCCCATCAGTGTAGCACCTTCTACAATTGAACCCTGCCCTCTGAGGGATATTATTACCCTACCCAATAAGAGTGACAACCCAAGCAATATCTCTGTAATAACTTGGGCTACCGCCAATTGAGTGCTGCACGAATTTCCTCAAGAACAAGGGACGCCAAATGATAAAAAATTCCATGTCTCAAAGAAGGAAACCAAGATTCCCCATTCCAGCCCAGCCAATGATGAATCATATACATTGGATGCCACCAAAGATTTCCAAACCCTGGTAAATGCTACCACCCAGCCCACAAGAATTTTCAAAAGTTTTCACAGTTTTGATGAGCATACTTATACCCAAGAGATGACGGAAAGATGATCATTGCCATCCTTACAATAAAGTTTCATGAACCTTTGGTTCATGCAGGTCTTACTCTATCTCCTTTTAGCACTTTAGCATTTTTAGTTTGATCTTCCTGGTTCTGTACCTGCTTCCCATCAAACCCAAGAAAACGTGGACCAACCACCCAAATTATTATGTCCTCCAGGAGCTCCCTACGGCCCGGTCCATTTTACAGAGTATCCTCCAAAACCAAACTACTCATAGTTTACCTTAAAGGAAATCCTAATTTATGACCCAGAAGCCCGTACCAGAGAAACAGAGATTATTGATTGTGAAGGAACTTGGATCACCAAACAACCTTTGCTATTTTGTGGCAAATATAACTACCTGCCTGCACACTTGGTACTAATGACTCCCCCTTGGCCCTGCAGCCCAACTGCCAGCAAGAATCTATTGCTACTAGTGAGTCCACCTCCACCCATATATTTGGAGTCATGTACATCACCTTTACTGGATTAATCAATTCTATGACACCCTCTAGTAGACCCTGGGCCATCCTCAGGAAATCAATATCCTACATTGTAAAGTTAGCCCCCATCCTGTGGTGGGCCCTTCCTTCTGGGCCTGCGGGCCATCCGCCCTCAAGTTCTCAGGAACCTATCACAGGATGAATCTCTGACAGGAGAAGTAACCCAGCTTTATTCTCACCCCAGTTAGTATCAGGATTTCAGTGCTATCTCAGCACATTCATCCCAGGGCTAAACCCTAGCTTTATTCTCACCCCAGCTAGTCTAAGGATCCATATACCCCTTGGTATAACCATCCCAGGTACTCAACTTCTCTATACTTCTTGAGCACTAGTAAGGGGACACCTTAATACTTTCTAAGGCATAGACCACTGCTCTTGGCTGTCAAGGGTAGACACATCAATACAACAAACAAAATTTGCCTCTCTTAGGCATCCAATCTTTATTTGACCAAGATTTTGCCCTCACCTGCAGAACAGCTCCTCATGTGGATCATCACAATGGCGCCAATCTTCTTGATCATAAGGCTTTAACTATAACCGGATCAATTCTGATGATATCACATTGTCCTTTATTCTAAACAAAAGGAATAAATATGACAAGCTAACCAATCAATATCTAATCTGAAAATTGAGTTTATGGGTAGAAGTAAGGGGAGTTATATACTTTTCAAGATGCAGTTTGGCACATCACAGCAGCTGCTACTCCAGAATTGTTTCAGTATGATGTAAAGACTGGGCAAAGAACTTGGGTACTTTACACCTGCATCCTTGCCATATCCAGAAATCTGTAAAGTTTGAAGCCTGCTCTGTGTTGCCTAAACAATTTGCAACTGATTGCTCTATGCATCTACCACTTTGGGGGAGCATTGGCTATGAAAGACCCTATTTCTTTACAAAAAAATGAGATTATAGGCTGAGTCTCTACAAACAGAGCAAAGAAATATCTTCTTTTAAATTGGGTAAAAAAGCTCCCACAAACATAAAGGCATCAATTTCATCACACAGGCCATCCATAGTTTTATTTACCACAATTTACGGCAACTCTGATTGATGTCTTGTTTTCACAGCTATAAAGGCTTTATCTTGGCACCCAGGCTCTGTTACTTGACAGTTTCAGCCCTGAAGTTGATTCCACCAAAAATCCCAGCCCAGAAATCAGCTTCCTAGATCCCTCCAACATCATTGATACTGGTGTCTATTGCATCTTCTCAAGGTTGATAGATCAATCTAGCCCCCACTTCACTTCATCTAGGCTATTAGGTGCCCCAATCCAGTTGCTTTTTCAAATGTTGCCCACTTCTTTATATACAACCAGCATAAATACCCTAGCCATGAAAGCATTAGTTTATAAACATCGCCCAAGGAGCTTAATACCTTGAACTTGCCCTCTGGATGTCTATGAGCCTCCAGCCCTTGCTTTGATACTGACCATCTGAGTTTCAAGGGCTTGATTGATTACCCAAGGGCATGATACTTGAGGGAAAGCCAGTTAACACCTCACTATATGAAGCTGGTCTCCTGGTGTACACTGATTGGCTATGGCAGGGAGCTGGTTGATTGGTGCCCCAGCATCACCCTAGCTTTGAAGGGTCTTAGTGTATCCTTTGGGTGTAAGGTCCTTCTCTTTTGTATTCTAACCCTGTGAGTATCTGGCTATAGATGAAGGTGAAAACTGGCCCCAGAAGTCCCAGGTCCAGTCCCTGGGACCTTTGGTTACCCCTTCTCTGTGATGATGTTCTTGCTGGACCTTAACTTTAGCTGGAGCTTCCCAGAATGGACCGGTCAGGCGGCCCAGTGGGAAACACGGCATCAGACCACCCCCAGCCACAGGATAGATCAGCCATTGGACCTTACCTGTAGCTGAAGTTTTCTTGAGTGAGCCAGCCAGGCAATCCAATGGCAACAGAGAAGCATTCAATTCACCCCATACCCCCACTTTCCCTAAGCCTACAGTCTCTTTATTGCCACTCTTAAGGGCCTTAAAAAGCTTGATTAAAAAATATATAGGCAGAGGTGATTTGAAAGCACTGGATGTGTTAGATTTAATTGGGTGGCTCCCTTAAGATTGGGTGAAAGTTGACCTTTGCTCTGCTACTCACAGGGAGGTTTACCTAGGGCTGATCTATTCCGTATATTAATCAGTGTGAGATGGGGCCACAAGCATCTCTGCTTGGCTAGAGATTTTTGAGCGGACCTGCCTGATGGGATATTTAAGGGTTCAATAGCAGAGGATGACCATGGCATCCATCCTTGGTGGGGACCTACATGGTTGCTGTCAGGGTAGAGTGGAGATGGTTTGATGTAGCTGACCAAGTGGGGAGCATACACCTGGATCAGGATATCATTACCAATTAAGAGGTGACAGTGTGTAATTGCTCAAAGATGGTAAACTTTGAACAGTGAACATGGCAGGGTACAGCATGCTACAATGCACTGATAAGATAGGGAGGCTTTGACTGGATCTGATGCCAAGGGGTCAGCGGCATAAAATGGCACACACTCAATTTTTAAACTTTGGGAGCCATTTCAGAGGGGGGTGTCACAATAGTTTATGTAATGCCTGGTATTAACCTTCTTGATTGCAAAGCTTAGAAGAAGGGTAAACAGTTAGCCAAATTAACCAAGTTGACAGATTTAAACCAAACTGTTGATCAGAAATGGGTCACTGCCGCCCCAGTTTTTCAGCATGATTTGATAACCCTGTGCAAGTTGACACTGATAAATAGATGTAATAGAAGGGTCCCTTGATACAGTCTTATTTATCATGATGGTCATCAGCAATTAGTCACTCAAGGGTTTTTTGCATAGTGAACAAGGTATTCTTTAGACAATGTCAACAGAATAGGGGCTATGGGTCCAGGTGGTATTGCTTAGCTGTTAAATTTGGTACATATTGAAAATTTTCACTGTTCAACTCAAAGAGTTGAGTCCTCCCTAAATTACTCAATAACCCCAATCCATTCCTCTACATTCCGTATAACTTGATATTGAGTTGTATTATCACTGGAAGATGGGGTCCTGCCTTGGGTTTGTTGTGGTTGGTGCCCTCTAACGTTACCCCAATGCCTTCTAATCTTGGTATTCTTCCTGCAGAATCTGAACCTGAGACAGTTATCACTTCTCAATGCCCAGAGTTCTATGCTGAAGACATATTAATTCTTTCACAGGCTATTTATCTGGGACTCCTTTGGTTGGGTCTAATCATTCTGTTGAACCCCAGTGTTTCTTTTGAAAATTTTACTAAACAGTATATGAAGCTTCAGTGGTGGTTAATCATTAACTTCTTATAGATTTGGGTGTTTATTCCCCGCCACATGAAGACCTCTTATTACTATCTGTCAATTTCTGTCACGGGTGGCAAATAAACAGAGCTTTGGAGTGGTAAAGATGAAGAGTCTAACAACCTTGGTACTACAGATCTTATAGGAAGATATCAAAATGAGTGAATCATGAGAGAAGATGTTTTATTAAATTAAAGATATTAACCTACTGAGGTGGTTTTCTAGAGAAAATAATACTTGAAGCCTTTAGGAGTAACTTGATGGTGTGGCCTCCTTATATTTGGTATCTGCACAGCTTGCAGACACCACCAATGATGGTTCTGTAGGCTGTTACCTGACCTCCTAGAAGACCAGGGGTTGACACCCATACAATTGGTGGCAATGAAATAGAGTGTGGGGCAGCCATGCCCCACTGGGCTCAATTTTCCTAGTGCTGAACCACTTATGGTTGATTGTAAGATCTAAATCCTTGATGGCTGTGAGCAGCTGTTGCTGGGCTATCTGTTTTTCCAGGTGGTGGTGCTTAGGCTGTGCCACACCCAGAAAAAATAGGCATGGCCTTAGCAATTGTAATATCAAATAAATCACTGATCCCATAGTTAAGGATATATGCTGATCCTAGCAAGTATGATTGCTCTACTATTGATTAGGCTGGCTGTCATTGGTAGTTAACCATGATAGCAAAACTTTGAAAAGCAATCTATAGGGCTTTACGTGCCAACTCTGCTGCATATGTTGAAGGATGCGGTTTGGGATGCCTGGTTTAGAACATTTATTAGGGTTGAGTAGATGTTTGGTAGGTTAAAGGATATAGATGAGAGGAAGAATGAGGAAGAGGGTTGATGGGTGGGCAAGGGTCGAGCTTGCGTCTTCAAGGACCTCGTCCTCGTCATCCGAGGAGGATTTCGACTTTGTGATGGGCTGAGACTCGGTTTCAGACTCGGAGGTAGAGGTCTTGGTGGGCGAAGCAGGAGATGATGTCTTTGTGGTTGAAGATGGAATGGTGCTTGAAGTGGTCGATGGTTTAGTGCTTGAAGATGTGCTCTTTGCATCGGTAACGGGAGGGAGTACATCATAAGTTGTAGATGTGGGTGCTTCCCGGGCATGTGATGTAGATTTGGTTTCTTTTGTGTGGGTTGAATCCCGGGAGGTTGAATTGGTTTCTGGTGGGTTTACTGGCATGAAATCTTCAGATGTAGCCTCGCGTACGGGGGGTTGCTGGGGAACGTTTGTGGGAGGGGGATTGAAAATGGGTCTCCATTGTTGCTGAGGAGTACGGGTAGGGGGATAAAACGGGGCTGGCTGCTGTGCAGGGCTGTATGGGTTTGAAGCTGGTTGTTGCATGGGAGGATATGGGTTCCAAGATGGCTGTTGTGCGGGGGAATAAGGATTCCAGGCTGGTTGTTGTACCTGGCGGGGGTAAGCGGGTTGCTGCATAGAGCGAGGAGCAGAGTACATTCTTTGGAAGGCTTCCCAAAAGGAATCCGAAGGAGAAAGTTGGCGCTTAGTAGCTTGTTGAGCAGCATTGCTGGACTGGCTTTCGGTTGATTGAGCATCATATGTTAGCTTGCTCTTTTGCGGAGAGGAGAACTGTGGAGTTAAAGGGATCTCTTGTACTTGAGTCTCCTTGGGTATGGCAGTGTCCGCCGTTTGAAGATTGGGAGATGTGTCTCTGGCACTTGGTGGATTTGCAGGAAGGGATGACTTGGCTGGAGTCGACGTTTCCTCATGCGCCAGGGCGAGGGCCAAAACTACAGCAAAGGAGCTACGCATTAGTGAGCTGAGCAAGAGGCCAAGTTAGGATATAAGGGGTGTTAATTGGTTGGAACCGCTTTTTTATGCAAGCCTCAGGAATAAAACATTTAGCGGGTCGCATACAAGCCAATTGATATTTCACTGTTCAATTAGTCAAGTTATTCCTCATCTATCCACGGCTTTAAGACGCTTCCTTACCCCATCGATTACAGATAAAATAGTAAACGGAACAACTCCTAAAACTGCGGTTCAACGAAAGGGTCGAGAAAGATTCAAAAACTAATTTTATATTAGAGATTATTAAAAAATATGCGGCTTTGAAGGTTCTTATGGGCAGTCCCAACCCCCAAATTATCAAACCTGGGACTGACGACCATTGCTGGACCCAGTTCCTTAATAACAGAGGCACAAATCTAAACCTTCGTTTATTTGCATATATCTATAAACATTTGGCTCTCCCCGCTGGAAGTAAACCTGACTAAAGTGCACCTTTTAAACCAACGCGGTGAAAAACACGAGCCCCAATAAACTATTTATCGATCAAGTGTGGGTCAGGCATGGACAAGCCCATTTAAAAAGCGATTTGGTATGGAAATTTATTGGGATGCAGTTAAAAGACAAACCCTAGATCCCAACCCTTCTGTGCAAAGGCTGCATCAAATCCAACTTTATCTGAAAATATTTTAATAGAGGAAAGTAGCGAAATCCATGTACAACCTTGAAAGGGTGGACCTCTTAAGGTTATCAATTCCATTCCGGCGTGAATCTCTCTAATTTTTTTTTTGGGGGGGACATGATTTTATTCAGGGTTCAAGTGTCAGGGTAAAGTAGAGAGAGCTCATCATAATCAATCAAATGGGGAATGTACACCCAAATTAGGATGACATTACCAATGAGGAGGAGATGATGTGTGTTTACTCGTAAATGATAACCCTTGAAGAGTGAATAAGGAAAGGTGCAGCAGAAGATTATGCACAGGTACAGCAGGAAGACCTTAATTTGGCTCAATATCAAGGAATCAGCAGCATAGATAGGCTCACATTCAATTTCATGGGTTTCAGGAATCATTTCAGCAGGAGGTGGAAGATTACCAGGAAATTGCAGAGGTGAGAAAGCAGAATCTAGCAGTCTGGTTATTACAAATATGATTGGAAAATATTGAAATAAGTGAATCATTGAGGCAATATATTTATTGAGAGTAAAATATCAAACTACTAAGGTAGTTTGGTGGGGACAATTGTTACTTAAAGCCTTTGGGTACATCTTGATAAGGTGGCCTCCTTGAATACAATATTTAGACAGCTTACAGATACCACCAATTATGGTTCTGTAAGCTGTTACCTGACCTCCTTTGAGGTCAGGATTTGTTGACCAGCAGGTCAAAGAAGGGAAAATTGGGTGTGGGGCATCCGCGCCCCACTTGGACCCAATTTCCCGTGCCACCAGCCACTTGTGATAAATTGTTAATTTAAATCTATGATTGCCGCAAGCAGGTGGGGCTTCGGGCCAGGTTTCCCTGGGTGGTGGCGCTTTGGCCGAGCCACACCCGGGAAAACTATGGCCATGACATTACTCTCCTTCTTTGGTAACAGGGACTTCCCGCCTCCTGGGAGTGCTGCCAATGCATAGTTCTTGTGGGCAGGAAGGAGTTTCATGGCAGCTAAGGTGGCCTTTACCGGACCTACTGCTTGGGGGTTGTTTTCGTGGAATTCCTTGAGCATTTCTTGAGCGTGAGTGAGGTTGTGATGGGGAATCTAACAGTTTTCTGAGGCTGGGTATCCCTTCCAGGCTACTAGGTAGTACAGGTGCTTGCAAGCTAGTTTGGATGAAATTATTGATTCCAGTTCATATTCCAGTTGTCCATCCACCATTATGGGGTCAGGAGTAGATACAGGGGGACCTTCATACTTAATTAATAGGCATTCATGGAATGTGCTGAAGATGTGGAAGGAGGGAGGGAGGTCCAGTTGGTAGGATGAAGATCCAATCTTCTTTAAGATTTAAAATGGACCTACTCTTTTGGGGCCTAGCTTCTGGCAGGGTACTTTTAGTTGCATGTTCCGAGAGTCAACCAGTACTTGATCACCAATTTCATATGCTGGGCCCTCTCTTCTTTTCATATCTGCATAAGCCTTGTAAGTTGTCACGGCATGAGTCAAGGACACTTTGACCTCTTCATGAATTATTTTTAAAGCTGCTGCCTGTGAGGATGCCAATTCCACTTTGCTACCTGAGAGTGAGCCAAAGTTACATTGGGGGTTGTAGCCATAATCTGCAAAGAATGGGGAGACATTAGAAGAGGAGTGTGGGGTATTTTTGTAAGCAAACTGGGCCATTGGTATTTTTTGGGACCAGTTATCTTATTCAGTGTTAGAGTAGCATCTAAGAAAGGTTTCCAAACATTGATTCACCCTCTCTGTATGGCCATCAGATTGGGGGTGGTAGGCTGTTGATCTGCATAACTTAATGCCTAGGAGTCTGGAGAATTCCTCCCAGAATTGTGCTGTGAATTGGGGACCTCTGTCACTTATGATCTCTTGGGGGATTCCATGGTGGGCAAAGACATTGTTGAAAAACAGTTTGGCCAGATGGACTGATGTGATTGTGGTTTGGCAGGGGATGAAATGACTCATCTTTGTGAAACAATCTACTACTACCATGATTTCATCATAACCATTTGATGGAGGAAGTTCCACTATGAAATCAATAGACAGAGATGTCCATGGGTCATTTGAAATTTGTAGGGGGACTATTAGACCTGTCTGTTTGAGATGGGAGGGCTTTGCCCTTAGACAAACCATGCAGCCCTTCAATTACATAGCTACGTCTGATGTGAGACCTCTCCAATCAAATTTTCTACAGATTATCTCTATGGTCTTATTTTTCCCTTGGTGACCAACCAATATGTTGTCATGGTGGGCCTTGATGACTTCCAGGCAAATATCACCATCAGGTACCCACAGGCAACCATTGTGAAGTATGGTACTGTCTTCAGAACTATAGCAGGTGTGGGGAGTAGATTGACTTGCCAACTTAAACAACTGGGGGTACCATTTGTCTAAAGGTTGCAGCAACTTGACTCTAGTTACCAGGTCTGGATTGGCAGGTTCTTGGATACTTAGGGTACAGATTGTTTCCATGGGAGGAGAGGATAGAATGGCGTTGGGGGAATCATGACCTTTGTATTAAATTCTTGTTCAGCCTTAACATCTGGAAGGAATGCTGGGTTGTGACTGAGGGAGTCTGCCAGATGGTTGGTTATCAATACCCTTAATAAACTTGTATTTTAATTTGAACTTGACTAGGACTTAATACCATCTGGTCTGACGTTCAGTTAAGAGACAAGTTTCCTGGTAATACAGTAGAGCTTTGTGGTCTGTGCTTACTGTAAATGAGTGTGTGGCTAAGCAAAGGTGATGCTGCCAGTATTTCATAGACTCTACTACTGCTAATAGCTTCTTGTCATATATCATGTATCTGAGCTCTTCAGATCTAATTTTTCTAGAGAAATAGCCTATGGAGTTCTAGTCCATTATCAGCAGTTTGTAGAAGAATTGAGGCAATGGCAAATTTGGAGGCATCTGTGGCTAAGATGAAGGGTTTGGAGGCATCAACATGGTGGAGCATGGTTGCAGTACACATGATGTTCTTAACAGCATTTAATGCAGAATTACATTGTGCAGACCATTCCAGAGTTCTTTTCCCACTAGCAGCGTAAAGGGGGACTGCTGTTTCTGACAAGTGGGGGGTGAAGTGTTTCAAGAAGTTGCATGTTCCCAGGAAACTGTGGAGTTGGGTAATGTTTGTCAGGGTCTGCCAATTCCTTATTGCAGCTTCCTTGTCAGGGGAAATGACATGGCCTTTCTCCAAAATTAGATTTCCTAAGAAAGAAACCTTACTCTTGAAAAATCCACATTTGCTCAGTTTGATGAAAAGATTGGCCTTTTGAATCCTTTCCACTACGGCACAAAGGTAAGTGGCATGAGATTCCTCATCCAGAGAGTATACTAAGATGTTGTCCATGTATGCAATAGCACAGTTACCAATGAGGTCAACTAAGACTTCATTGATCATCTTCTGGAAGACTGCTAGGGCATTTTTTAGACAAAAAGGCATGACTTGGTACTGAAAGATGCCTTTCTTAGTCCTGAAAGCGGTGAGCCATTCCTGACCTTCTTTGATGTAAATCTGGTTGAAAGCATTTAAGAGGTCCAGCTTTGAAAAGATCCTAGCTTTCTCCACCTCCCTGGAGATCTGAGACTCAATTGGCATAGGGTATGGGTCCAGTACAGTCACATTGTTCAGGTTGCCAAAATCAATGCAGGGGCGTAATGATCCATCAGACTTTTTAATAAACAGCAGTGAAGAGCATATAGGAGAAGATTTCTTAAAGATCTGTCCTTTGGCTTCCATGTCCTTTGTCCATTCTTCTAAGCATTGTTCCTCCTTTAAGTTCAAGGGATAGATGGAAGAAGCAACTTTCACAAAATCAACAGTGAGTTTAAACTCAAAGTCAAATTGTGAGTGTGCGGGGAGACCATCAGCCAGCTTAGAATCAAAGGCTGTGTACAAGTGGGAGAGGCACAACAGAAGGACATCAAATGATGTGGTGTGTTTGTTTGTTGTTGCTGAGACTGACATTGAGATGTGAGGGGCTTCTTTCCCAAACAGGATCATTGGTACCTTCAAGGAAATTCTGGCAGGATGAGCAATCCTCAGTAGGTTATTTTTGAGGATTGGGGTGATATTGTGCTCCCGCCGCCATTCCACGCCTAGGATCACCAGGTATGTCAGGTGCTTTGCCACTGTGAAGTCAGCAACAAAGGCATGATCAGTGATGGAGAAGGATAATGGGCAACGTAGTCTGAATGAACGGAAGACATTGGACACCCCTCCTTTTCAAAGAGCACCAGGATTATATTCCAAACCTAGCTTGTCAACCAGATCTTTTGAAATGTAGTTGTCTGTGGCATCAGTATCTACTAAAGCTACAGCTTTTGTTAGATGTGATGTGGAAGCAAAGGAACAATGAAATAAAAAATATCCCATCTTTGTTTTATTTGATAGAGGGGGGTGATTGGAATCAACTTGTACCCGGAGTTGAGGAGCTGTCTGAATGGACAACAGGTCCTCATTCAAGGCTACAAAGGGTTGGTCAATCACAGGTTCAATGACAATAGGCTCAAGACAAGGAGTAGGCACAATCTTATTCATAGTGGCAACATGGAGATCCACTATAGCCTGATCCTTGGCGGATAGCAATGGACATTTCTGGTTGAAGCGTATAAGTTTACAGGCATTGGTAGTGTTACCTGAAGTGGGAGCTTGGGATTCAGTAGAGTTCAAGTTTGACAGGGTAGCGCTGGAGCTGTCAATATCATAAAAGGAGAGCGCAGCCAGGGTAGGAATACTCTGTGGAGGAGAACTGACAACAGGAGATATAGCCAGAGTGGGGGCTGGAGTCACAAAAGATTGAGAAACCTCAGGGGATATGGGCCCTTGTGGAGTGGCTGGCTCCTGTTGACTTTGCAAGCAATTTAACATGGGAGGAGCCTCCAATAACAGAGGCTGAGTTGGCTGCTAGGACATCACTAGCTTACCCCTGACTGCTTGCAGGAGGTGCTGTATCATATTGGAGACAGAAGCAGAAGGGTGAAACCAGGGTGACAGGCTTTGACTGGTGTGGTCAAGGCTGAGATAGAGGGCTGCAAGCTTAGCGCTTTCAGGAGTGATGACTTCTTGGCATTGGCTTGAAACTGCTTGAGGTGCAAGGGTAGAGGTTGAGAGCCTTGAAAACTTGAGAGCAGGGTTTTTTAGTCAATCAAAGAGGAAGTTGTTGGAGCTTGGCACGTCACCAAAGGGATTAGGGTTGACGCATCATCAAAGGAGTTTGGTGCTTGGTCAAGAATAGACAAACACCATTCATGGGATTTGGGTTCTGCTTGTTTGAGTAAGAAGCTGAGAAGCTTCTGAGGGAAACCATTCTGGTTCTGTTCCTCAGTTAGTGCCAAGATTTCTCTTTCAGTATTTAACAAAGGGGATGTGTGAGAGAGGGGGGCTAAACTAACTAAGTTTGACTCCCATCCTGGCAAAACAAACCACCAGGATGCCGTCCAGTGGAGAACTGGAACAGCCGCTTGAAGGGGTGACCACAGGGAGGACACAGGGGACAGCTGAGGGAAATAGGCATTCAGTGCCATCAGCGCCAAACCAGTGAGCAGCCAGGGGGTGCAGGCGGAAGGGGACATCACAGAGGCGCGCAAAGGTACCAAGTTGCTCTTTTCTAAGACAGGCGGGACAGACATTGGTACCATCCCACCACAGGAGCAGGAGAAGCATAGTCATCATCATCCAGATCCAGATCATCACATGTCAGACAATCCACAGCCTCCCTGGAATAAAGGAGACTACCAGGCAAACTCAGGAGGCTGGAGGGGGCCTCACTTGCAAGCTGCACAGAAGAGGAGATTTTAGACCACAGGTCCAGTGAGGTAGACCATAGGAGGAGCAAGAAAGGAGCCAAAAAAAATGCAACAAATCTTATAACTGGGAGTATCATATTCAGATTCTCCACAAATTTGGGGAGGAATGGTGGGGTTTTTTGATTACAAGCAATAAAAGGAAAACCAAACAATGCAGCCACAAGCAAGAAGGTAAGAGAAGCAACAAAGTAGGCTTGGAGAGCTTGACGGCGCCTTGGGTATCTTTAAAGTGATCAGGGACAAGAGCAGGTTCAAAATCAAAGTGTTTAAAGGAAAAATCAGAAATAAAGTAGGTTTTTATATTGATTTTTACTAAAAAAACTTAGGTTCAAGCGTAAATATTCAAAACAAAAGCAAAAACCAAAACTGCTATGTGCTGGGGTCAGTTTAAAGGGTTCCAGAAGAGGGACTGGGTTCAAAACAGGAAGTTTAAAGGTAAGGATCAAGGCAAAGACCAACACTTTAATTCTAGAAGATGGGGGACTCAAACAGAAGTCCAACCAAACAAAAAATTTTAAAATTAAGTGTGACAAAACTCCAAACTTTTAATGAATTGAAAGTTGACAAGCAGGGGACTCAAAGTCCCCTGGCCTTGTTAAAATGAGTAGGTTTGGTAGATGCTGGTCACATGGCCTCCAATGTAGCATCTGATTGGTCATGGGAGAAATTTTGCTGGCCAGGGCCAGGGGGACTGGAGGGTTTCACTGTAATTTCTGCGACCCCCTGATTGGCTGGAAGGCAATGCAAGCAATTCAGATCTAGTTGACTTGGTAGTTGCTGATATGGCCCCATTTGATTGGGTGTTCCTGATTATTTTTAAAAGCGGACAATACCAAGCTAATAAATAGTCCAAATTAACTAGTGTTTCTTCCCAAGCTGGAGCAACTAGAGCCGGGGGTCCTGCGGGGTATGCCAACACAAATCTTTCATCCACTGTGTGAGCTAAATCATTGAGTGAATTTAGTGGTTTTGCTGGACTTTGTGCAGTCTTTTTTGTGTGACGGGGAAATACAGTCCTATCTAAAGCCAAAGGGGGCAGTGAATTTACAGGATGTAAGGCTAGGAGCAGGCTGCCAGAATTTGAGGCATGAGAGTAAAGTACAACAAGGTTGTGTGATCTGTATCTTTGCAAAGGATGGGTATAACAGGGGAAAGAAACCCACTGCAAAAATACTCAAAAATGAAGTAATGAGCATTGTGGAAGTCACCACTGAGACATCCATGATGCAAGAGAATGATCTAACAACAAAGATGTGCAGGCCATACAATATATCAAAATTAGAGTAGTTTGAGAATTCCAGGGTAAAGTAGAGAGATCTTGTTTTAATCAATCAAATGGGGAATGTACACCAAAATTAGGATGACATTACCAATGAGAAGGAGACAATATGTGTTTACTTGTAAATGATAACCCTTGAAGAGTGAATAAGGAAAGATGAAGCAGAAGATTATGCACATGTACATCAGGAAGACCTTAATTTGGCTCAATATCAAGGAATCAGCAGCATAGATAGGCTCACATTCAATTTTGCAGGTTTCAGGAATCATTTCAGCAGGAGGTGGAAGATTACCAGGAAATTGCAGAGGTGAGAAAGCAGAATCTAGCAGTCTGGTTATTACAAATCTGATTGGAAAATATTGAAATAAGTGAATCATTGAGGCAATATATTTATTGAGAGTAAAATATCAAACTACTAAGGTAGTTTGGTGGGGACAATTGTTACTTAAAGCCTTTGGGTACATCTTGATAAGGTGGCCTCCTTGAATACAATATTTAGACAGCTTACAGATACTACCAATTATGGTTCTGTAAGCTGTTACCTGACCTCCTTTGAGGTCAGGATTTGTTGACCAGCAGGTCAAAGAAGGGCAAATTGGGCATGGGGCATCTGTGCCCCACTGGGACCCAATTTCCTGTGCCACCACCCACTTGTGATTGATAATTAGATTTAAATCTATGATTGCCGCAAGCAGGTGAGGCTTTGGGCTGGGTTTCCCTGGGTGGTGGCGCTTTGGCCGAGCCACACCCGGGAAAACTATGGCCATGACATCAAGACGGCGTCCCTAACTTATGGTTAGGGCTGCAACAGATCTGAAACAATGACTGCTTTATAAAAAAGCATCCATTCATTTCCTTCTCACATCTACTAGTGGATGATCCTTTTCAGATTTTTTTAGTTAATAAATATAGGAGCTTTTCCTGTAAGCTTTAAAATGATAAAATATATGGATTTAAAATTTAAATACTGTCTAAATAATAACTTTTTATTGTTAAAATATGTAGATCAATCCTTGAGCTTCCAGACAAAGAAAGCCTCCTCACATGTATCCGTTTTTGAAAATAAATTGGATTCTCATGTCAAGGGAATCCATATTCCAAGATCCAGACGGCTTGAATGCAACAATTACAGGAAATTCTATAGCAGCTGTATCTTTAATCCATCACAGCCCTACTTGGGATGCACAGAGTTGAAGCAGCAGTTAAACAAGACAGTGGCTTTGATCAGCTTGAATGGATCAAAAGTATTTCTTACAAACCTGTACTGTAGATTCAGAACCTTCTGACAAAAGTATGGGGCTATCAAATCCAAGAAACAAATTTTGAATCACATTTTGGTTTGCCCTTCTTTAATTAAACCAACTTCTTTGGATATTATTTAAATACTTTAAAATGCAGGATATCATGGACACTTTGCAAGTTTCAGGTCATGGCTGCATATTCCAAGTGGATGGAATGGATTGTCTGGGATCCAAAATGAACAGTTCAACCCCATCAGCTGTTTTCATCAAATTCACTGTGTTATTGAAATTGCAGGATTGTCAAATCCAACAACCATATTTCAAATTGCAAATGAATGCAACTAGTAAATGCAAAATTTAATTGCAGGATTTAGAATCTAAATTTAGTGTACAGTAAGAAACTAGGATAAAATAATACAAATCAAGAAGCTCTACTATGACTAAAATCAATGAAAATTTTACTTTTTATGACCATTTTTAGAAAGGAAACTAATTAAAATATAAAATTGTTTTAAACAGGACTAAGTTAAATATTATATATGTCACAATATCTTCAATTACTCCCTCTTGGGGAATTAACGCCCCAAGTAGATCACCAAATGGATCACCAAATGGCTCACTGAATGGTTCACCAACCAGCAGTAAACTGGTGGCACCATTATCAGTCAACCATCTATAACGGGGATCACCTAATCCAGGTCCTAAGCAGAAAACAAATTGAATAAGCCTTGTGAACTAAGAGGAACATTACTCAGATAAGCCTCATGACCCCCATGACGTACCTGGATGATATGTGGCTTGTCATGATACTATATATTATTATATATTCATATCCAATAAAGTATCATTCTCTTCTTAAATCTTACCCTTATCTTGTTTATTATACTTCCCAGAAGTATATATTTGACAGTGGTAGCACAGGTAGGTTATCCATACCTACCCAACTCAAAGGAAAAATTCCTCCTAAGAAAAGGACCCAAGAAATGGTACTCCCTAACAGCTGGAGAGACTATGAAGAAGGAAAAGACGTTCTCGCAGGCCTTGTTATCTACAACAATGTTCTTATACTCCTCAAACAGTACAATACTCTCAAAGCCCGCAGATTGTTACCCACAGCGCCAACCACAACAGGACCACAGTAGCCTGAAATACCTAACATTGTATTCCAGCGCCTGTGTATAGTCAAAATTGGCGCTTTCACAGGACTACATTGGGAAAACACCTCTCTCTGGATCAACAGTACACAGAGCAAGTTGAGCAAGTGGACTATCCCCAAAGAATCTGGGTCAGTGAGATTGCCCTTTGCGTCACCGGAACTGCATCACGTTTTGTAAGAAAGTGGCTAACCCAGCACCCCAACCAGAAGTAAAACTGGGAGGTATTAAAAGCTGCATTCCTAAAAATTTTCTCCATGAAGGATTCTGATGTGGTGATTATGACAGAGCTCTAAACCTTCAAGATGACAGAAACAATCAAGGAGTACATTGACGCATATGAAGACCTAAAGGACTGCGCGCCCAACACCATCAACTTTGATGAACCTGGACCAGGTTTGTACTTCTACAATGGCCTCCCCACACAAATTAGACGTCAGTTTGACATGACCTGCTGCAAGAACCTTGAAGATGTGTTCTTGGAAGGAAAACACACAGCTCAAAATCTTACAATCTACATGCAACCAACAAGCGCAAGGAGAGTCCTACAGCCAAGAAGGATCCTTGGCCCAATAAGCAGAACAACCAAGCCAACAACACCCATCCTCAACCTGGAAATTGCACTGAATAAGCCAACCAGGCAAGCACTGAAGATGCCAACAAGGAGGGAAAAGCTCAGGGGAGTTCTTAGGCAAGCCACCCTTCCCCACTTTACAAGACTTGTACAGGGGCCAGGACGTGGATTTAATCACCATGATCCAAGTACCCTCTACTGTTTGCCGCCTAAACCAGAAATAAACTCCTCAATTATCCTCTCTGTTTTTGCAGATATCAGGGCACTGCACTATTCAACACTGGAGAAGATCAATCCCTTATTGAAAAGAAATTTGCTGACCTCATGAAACTACCTACCACCCAAATCAGTATCAGAAGAGTCATTATGGCAGATAACAGAAGCACACCAGTCACCCAAGAGGCAAAACCTTTCCGCACCCAAATTGGAGACGTTCAAACCACACTCAGTGGCCCAATCATATCAATCCCCAAGTATGATGTTATACTTGGCCTGGACTGGATGAGAAATATCAAACCTCACATTGACTGGGATAGTGCTACCCTCACCATACAACAAGGAGAAGTGTATCACCATGTTTACCCAACTCACCTTGATACGCTTATGAGGGACCATGTATTTGTGAAAATCATGGAAACAGAAGAGGAAGCCAACCCTAGCAAAATCAATTAGAGCACCTGCACGTACGAGGTTATCCACTTTAAAAATACAGAAACTTGATGTGAAGAGGACCATATCAGAGCCAGCTAGTGAACAAATTCCCCTCTGTTTTCTGAGAAGCATTACCAGGATTACCACCTGACTGTGGCATAAAACAGAGAATTGACCTCAAAGGAAGTGTACCTAAGGCATGGCCCATCTACCGCCTCACACCACAAGAAGACAATGCCCTAAAAGCTTACCTTGACAAAGCGCTCAAAAAAGGACTCATACAACCATCAAAGTCCCTTTTGGTGCCTCTGTCTTCTTTGTGGTTAGGAAGGATGGAGGCCTCTGCCTGTTCACCAACTACATAGCACTCAACAAGGTCACAATTAAGAACAGGTATCCCCTGCCCCTAATTGATGACCTTTTTAATGCCCTGGGGGGGGGTCCCAAATCTTCACAAAAATTGATTTGACAGCAGGTTACCACCAAATTTGTGTGAAACCTGAAGACATTCCAAAGACTGCATTCAGGACCAAGTATGGATCCTTTGAATGTTTTGTCCTTAATTTTGGCATGACAAACGCTCCCAGCACCTTTGTGCTGTTCATGAACAAAGTTTTCAAATAACACATTGGAAAACAAGCAATTATCTACCTGGATGACATCATCATTTACAGTCCCAACCTGGAACATCACTGGAAAGACGTCTGTCTGGTCCTCTGCACCCTTGAAGAGAACCAATTGGTTGCCAAACCATCAAAGTTTGAATTCTTCTCAGCAGAACTTCCATTCCTTGGTCACATTATCAGCAAGGATGGAATCAAACCAGAACCAGACAAGATACACGCCATAACTGAAATGCCAGCCCCAAGAAATAAGAGCAAACTCTGCACCTTCCTTGGAATGGTAGCCTACATAAGAAGATTCATCCCTGACTGGGGTGCCCTAACAGCCCCTATGTCTGCCATTACGGGTAAAACAGCCAAGTTTATCTGGACTCCGCTACAAGATCAACACTTCTGCCAACTAAAGGAACACATGGTCACCGCCCCTATCCTTCAATACCAGAATTGCAAAGGAATCTATGAGCTAGAAACCAATGCTTCTGATTATGCCATAGGAGGAGTACTCTGTATCCAAACGGCAGAAAAAGACTTCCTTCCTGTGGCGTATAAATCAAGGAATCTATCTGATGGCAAAAAAGATACCCCATACACAACAAGGAGTTGGTAGCCATCATACACTGCCTCATGAAGTGACAATGTTACCTAGAAGGAGCCCAAAATTTCAAAGTACTCACCAACCATAAGTTGCTGATATTCTTCAAAACATAACAACACCTGTCAAGAATACAAGCTGAATGGATGAGTCTCATACAGAGATACCCCATGCAAATTGAATACAAGCCAGGCAAGGAAATGCTTACTGCAGATACCCTGTCAAGGCTATACAGAAAATATGTCCTCTGCGCTGATGGTGGCCCCAACTGGTCCCTGTTAATCATGGAGAATCTCCAGGAAGGGTTACCACCTGGCACCCCAATGAACATCCAAGAGAAAGTCCTTAAGAACAAACATCTGTTCAAAAACGCATATGGCACTCTGCACTGAATACTTCCAAGTGGTGACACTGTACCCTACGTCCTGTCAACACAAAAAATTGACACAATCCTCCAATATCACCAAGACCTGGAACACACATGTAGCAGGAACTTACACAAATATCTCAAGACACACTACTGGTGGCCCAACATGCTAGATGATATCAGAGAGGTACTGGAACAATGCAAAGTCTGTGAGAAGTACACCCAAACCAAAGCACCACCCAAATCAGTGGTACCTGTGTCCAACAACCCTTAAAGGTATGGTTGTTGGACATTGTGGGACTAATGCCTGGTAAAAGCAAGGGCAAGAAGTACATCATAACAGCTATTGGCTATGCAACCAGGTGGCCTGTGGCGCAAGCCGCCAAAGAACACAAAGGCATATATGTGAGACAATTCATTGGAAAAGAGATCATAGCCAAGTTTGGGAAACCTGACCTCCTGATCACAGATGGAGGCACCAAACTTAAAGCCATTGACACCAATATCTACCTCTCCAAGAACAGAATAAAACACATCATAACCAGCCCATATCACCCTCAATCAAATGGACAAGTAGAACAACTAAACAGTGCGCTTGTAGAAGCCCTCAGTAAGTCATCTGCCAACAATCCAAAGGCCTGGGCTGACATGCTCCCAACAGCGCTCATGGTCTGCAGAACACAAGTCAACTGCAATACAGGCAAAAGCCCTTATGAACTTGTCTATGGACAAAAGCCGGCTCTTGTTAGTACAACTGCAGGACCACAATTACCTCTGCCCAAAAAGGCACCAGACAACAGTGAACCCAATCTACAATGCACTAGAAAAGACCAAGAGGAAATGGAACTCCAAAGAGTGAAAGGGAAACAATCCCACTACAGCAGGAAAGATTCCAGGTTGGGGACAGAATCTGGGTTATCAACCACAATCAGCACAAGTTAGACCCAGGACTGCATGGACCAGGCATCTTCATGGAAGTCAAGCCCAATAATACCTACCTCATCAAGGGAATTGGAGCTTGAACTGAAGCGCATGCACCATAACCAACTCCTCCTGTGTAAAGCAAGAACAGCCCAACACAATTCCAGGCTTCCTGTCCCCAATACCAAACTAGACTAATACCAAGCATGTATCCCCAACATTCTTAAGAAAATTTCCAAGGCTCCGCCTTCCAGCACCCCAGGGGGAGATGTTGCAACATCTTTGATCACTCCCTCTTGGGGAATTAACACCCCAATTAGATCACCAAATGTATCACCAAATGGCTCACTGAATTATTCACTGACCAGCAGTAAACTGGTGGCACCATTATCAGTCAACCATCTATTACAGGGATCACCTAATCCAGATCCTAAGAGGAACACAATTTGAATAAGCCTTGTGACCTACAAGGAATATTACTCAGACAAGCCTCATGACCCCCACAACATACCTGAACGGTATGTGGCTTGTCATGATACTATATATTATTCTATATTCATATCCAATAAAGTATCATTCTCTTCTTAAATCTTCCCCTTATCTTGTTTATTATACTTCCCAGAAGTATATACTTGACATATGGTTCAAATCACAGATATAAAAACTGTGATACTATTCAAGGCTAAATTAAGAGTAAAAAACAGCCCAAAACTAAACTAAAAATCTAAATAAAACATATATTTAACCTAAAGTATATTTTTATTTTATTTTTACAGACAGACTATCCCATAACTAACCAGTTCCTGCAACAGTACACAGGTCAGCTGTTACAGTAGAAAGACAAATGAAAGAATAACCCACCCTCAGAAAACAAGAAACCAATGAAGAGATTCAGCCAAATCCCTGAAAACATTTGATGGATTAAATAAGTTATTGATAAAAGAATGGGTTGAAGCTGGAGTTGCTCAAATAGCCCTGAAAAATATGGACTTGCCCTGCTTTTCACCAATTAATTTTGGCAAGAAAATTATGTGCTATACACTATTTGGTGGTAGTAGTGCTTGACCTGTTGGGTGAGGAATTTTTTGGATTATGCCATCATCAAGTCAAATCCCAACATAGGTCCTCTAACTACTAGAAATATTTGCAGCAACCAATCAGATGTCACAGAATCCCACCCAATCACATTTTAAACTACCTTGAAAAACCCACATCCCACTCTAGAACCTTGTTTCTAGATAGCTATATTTTTCTAAAGAATAAAACCAATGCTAAAAACCCCTATGTTTGAGTATCTTGGCCTAATTGCTCCAGTAGTTGACAACTTGCCAGCAGCTCTCTTCCAGTATGATGAAGATTTATTGACTTCTCCTTGGCTTGCCTTATATCCTTTGGTCCTACTGTCTTCATCCTCAGATTTACTGCTCCATCTTGTGTTGCTCATATCAGCTCCCCTGAGCTTGATTTGTTGCACCTGTCAAGGCAGGAAATTAGTGACTCCCTCTTCTCCATTTGATTTAGCCCTGTTGAAGCAGCTCACAATTTGTTTACTTTATCCTCATTGTTTTCCTTTGCATCTTACAGCTCACCATTTAACCCTTACACCCTTAAGCCAGCAGTTACCTACCCATTGGCAACCTGTAGAAGTTGTCAGCTCTCCATCAAGCATGATCCCTTGTATGAAAAATGTTGAACAAGTCCTTGTCTCCTTGAAATCCAAGCAACTGGATACTATGGCTGGAAGAACTACAATAAGTAATGCCTCCTTCATCCTGGATCCTGTTTTTGTGGAGGGAGGATGACATCAAGAGGCTTCTTCTTAATCTTATTGTTTTTCTGATGGAATAACATTTGATTCTTGTGTAAAAACAGCAGGCTAAACCGGCCAGCAAGGTTCCAAGTAAGCAGGTTTGTGACCTGCAGTTCAATTATCCAGTCACACAAAGCCAAACTAGGAATTTAACTCAAATTTCAAAATCCAACAGCATGAACAGATGATGATCCTTCACGGTGGATAACTTGTTTTGGCGCTTGACTTATTACCAGGATCAAGCCACCCCCTTTTCCATCCAGCTGCGTGATCAACACAATCATGTTCCTGTTATCCTTGATTCACATTGACTATATAATCACTATCTCTCAATAAAGATTATTATCTAGTTTCCAAATATTTTTCCCCTTGTAACTCTGCTAAAAAAGCACAGTTACAGCGCTTGTAACATTCATAATGAAGCTGTTAGCTTCCATTCTGGAATCATTCTCTGAATGAACAAGATAGAGCTTATCCTTGCTTTCTTGATGCCCATTAATATGGAGCAGCACCCTTCTTGTGAGGATCATGGCAACTAAAAAAGATAGCTAAAGATTCTGAAGATATCCTTAACACCTGTAACATGGAAATATCTGCTCTTCAGGGACGCTTTCAGGGATCCAGCCTGTGGAGGGTTCTTGAGAACTTACGGGCAGACAGCCCATGGGTCCTGCTGGGAGGGCCCACCACAAGATTAGAGCTAACTTTACAATATAAGATAATGATTTTCCCAGTAGAGCCCAGGGTCTGCTGGCAGGCACCATTGAATCAATAAGTCCGGTGAGGGTGATGTGCATCACCCCAAATATCTGAGTGGAGATAGATTAATTGGTTGCAACGGATTCCTGCGGGCGGTCAGGCTGCGGGATGAGAGGTGGTGTCATGGGAACTAGATAGGCAGGCAAGTAGTTGTACTTGTCACGGAACAGCAGGGGAGGTATAGTGACTTGGGTTCCTTCTCTGCCAATGGTCTCTGTCTCTCTGGTTCTGGCTTCTGGGTTATACATTAGGATTTCCTCTAGGGTGAATTCCAAATATACTGGGTTGGGTGGGTATTCAGTGAAATGTACCGGGCCAAAGGGAGCTCCTGGTGGATGATATAGTTTGGGCAGTCAGTCCGCGGTTTCTTGGGGTTGATAAATGTGAGGTACAGAACCGCAGGAGGTAGACTGTAAATGAAATAAAACTAAAATCAAATATGTAATAACCTAGTTGAACCAAAGGTTCATGTCACTTTATTGTAAGAATGGTGATGGGTAACTTCCTGGCGGCCCAGGGTATAAGTATATCCATCTTCCATAGAGAAAATTTTACAAACCTTTCCAGGCTGGTTGATACTGTCTTTGATGGTTTGGAAATCATTGGTGGCGTCCTGCTTGGAGGGTCTCTCATTGGTTGAGTCAGAATGTGGAAACTCAAATTTCCCCTTCAAGCCGCAGTATTTGTCATCCTCAGGTGGCCCGCATTCTACGGAAGGATTCTTTAATTATTTAACAGAGGTGGCCCCAGTTATCTTGGGATTGTTGTTCAGGACTGCGCTCTCATTGGCGGGACTAACAGGATTCTTTTGCAGGTGAGGAGTAGATGCAAGCAGCTCTGAGTTGATTGATCTCTGAAGTTTCTCCAAATTCAAATTTGGCTCTGATTTGAGCCCAGGAAAACGCAGACAGCCAGGCAGCCCGCAGGATATTGGGGGTTGAATCCCATAGAAGGGGTTCTATCATGTGCATAGTTAACAAGAACTTGTCACTTGTGACAGACGCCATAGTCTTAAAAAATCAACTATCTAAAGTGAAGACCACCAAAAGTGTCACAGATGGTTCTATCTTATCTGAAATTGCCCGCCCTCAGAAACTTAAAAGGGCCAGGACCAAGAAAGCAGCCTTAAACCCTTATGAGGATATTAAACAAGCAATTGAAAAGAAGTGGGTATGACCAAACTTGTGAATATTTTGAAAAAAGCTATTTAAAGCCTTAAACCCCAGAAATCAGATAATTTGGTGTTTTTGACCCCAAAACCAAATATGATGCCATAATTTTTCTGGTCAATTCAGATGTCTCAGTTTCCAAAATCCCCATTGATGATGCAAGCATTCTCTACCAAACACTTATATGAGCTGGGTTGGAGCTCAGTACTACACCAGTAGTTCAATAAAACCATAAGTATTTGAAAAATCTTAGTTAACAGCTTTTGGCCAAAACTCCTCTGTGAAAGTAGAAATTTTTCTCACTTATATACCTATATGCCTTCTTGTAAGTTGTTGTATTAATTTTGCGGTATCTGCGGTATCTGTGCTGCTTGGCGTGATCCTCAAGCCCAAAATTGAGGAAATGCCTGAGCCAATTTGCAAAATCATTTATTTACAAAATCCAGTCTCATTTCCTCAAATTGTTGCATTCCTTATTTTTGTCTTGACTTTTCTTGATTTTCTTTTACCAATGCCTCTACTTGGAGTTTATAATTTGTGAACTTGGTTATTGAGGATTTTGTTGTTATTGAATGCTTTCCGCATTTTGATTTGAACTCTCTATTTTATCAAGAATTCGGAATTTCAGCAAGACTCCACTATTACAACAATTTTTTGAAAGAAACAGATGAAGACCTTTAAAGAGGTATTAGTCCTGGCTTTTCAGGAAAAGAAGGCACAGTTAAATGAACTAGATGACCAACACACTCTTCTTTAATCTCTTCAAAAATACCATAGCCATCAGGAAGCAATCATTCTGTAGCTGTAAGAAACTACAAGTGCTCAATGTGACCAAAATTACGGAAAAGTATGAAGCAGCTTCTAGATGGTGAGGAATAAATACCCAAATCACATAGAGTTGATGATAAGCCACCAACAAGGCTTCATATATCTCTTGGTGAAATTTCCAAAAGAAACACTGGAGTTTAAAAGGAATTTCAAAGCCAGCCAAAGTAACCTGAGATAGATAGCTTGCAACAAAATCAAAGAGTCTTAAGTTTAAACCCCAGGACATTGGCAGCTCAGAAGGGGGTTCTCTTCAAGTTCAATAGTAAAAAAATCTGACATTGGAAGGCATTAGAGTCATATTTGTAGGCCCGAGAGGCAGAAGACTAGGGATATGACCACATCTTTCTGTAAGGAATTACATTACTTTTCCACCAGCAATCATTAAAAAAAGTGCAGAAACAATCAATAAAAATAGGTGTTCACAGTAGTCTGGTAAATTCAGCCATAAAAAATGTATTAAAAAATGCAGAATATCAGCTGCTAATTGATAATAATGATTTAAATAACAAATGTGTGGCAAAAATAAGTTCAAAACGTAAAAATGATGTGGAAATGGTTTAAAATGTGATTTCAAAGTTGATTTCAAAAATAAATAAAAACATAAATTCTAGTTTAAAACTAGATCTAGCTTTGATTATCACAAATTTCAATCCTATTTATGAAATTGATGAGGAATCAATTAACTAAGGTTCTGAAAAGCATGCTGTGACCAATTAAATTAAAAACAAATGCATAATGTATCCTGAAGAACTAAACTTCCATCTCTGCACCCAATTAAACCCAGATAAACAACCAAGCATTGGAAATATTTTCCATAAAAGCCCAAAATCTAAACCAGCCAAACCCAGTAATGAATCATCCAATCTGCTCAGTAAGCAAGCCCTTATCTCTTTCAGTATTTCAGGCTGCAGCTTGCTGCAAGCATGTAAGTAATTATTACACCACCAGAAAGCGCAGAAACCATGGGTAAACTTTCAACTCTTCCCCCAAATTCCCCTCAGTATTTAAGCTGATAATTCCCTCCAGAGAAAAGTGCTCCAGTAATTTTACTTTCTTTTCTCGATTCACAATAAATTATATATTCTCAAAAATAACTTATTAGTAGATATATTGTGCTCTAATTGAAACATGAGGTCTCTCCTGTTTGTGTGTATTCTGTTTGTTTCTTGTATCCTGCCAAGCCAATGTGAACTTCAAATCTCCTGAACCTACTCTCACTGCTGAATATGAAAATTTCATTTGGTACTGTTTTGGACCTTACTGTTTTCATGCTCCATATGTTGAGAATACTCATGTTCTCCCCAATTGTGCATCCACAGACTCACTGGTTAGTTTTGGGGTATATCAGTATTTACTACCTCTTGAACCATTTTACTTCTTTTCTGAGAAGATTTCAATTACTAGGTTATCTACTCCACATGTTGATGATAGAGATTCCTGTTAGTCCACTCTTGTTAAGTTTAACTTGGGTGCACTTCTTCATTCTCTTGGGAAAAAGCTCTCAATTGAGTGGATCATGACACTTTTAGTTGCAATACAATTTAGAATCAAATTGTAAAGGATGTAGAAGGGTAGGCTGACCACTGGATGCATTGAGAAATAAGTTAAAATTGTGCAGATAGTTTTTGTTTGTTTGAGAATTTAGGAGGGCTCAACTCTTAGAAGTTGAACAATAGAAAAATTCTGTAATGTACCAAAATTACGACTCAGCAATTCCACATGAACCTGCAGCTCCTAGGCCGTTTCATCATCCCATCATGTAACAAGTCTAGTATATAAAGAACCCTTGAGTGTTTGACTTCTGATGGCCCTTCTGATAAACGGGGGCATATTTAGTGATCCTGGTATTATGGTGACTTATCAAAGTTAATTCTGTATGGATATTCAGATCCTGCTAATTAACTGGAGCTACTGTAACCCATTTTCAATCAATTTTTTGATTTAGACCCCTTAAATCTGTCAATTTCTGCGATAGTTTATGTGATTTACAGGCTTTCTAACTGAGACAATTTATGTCTGGCATTAAAGAGACTACCATGACAATTATCATAGAAAGGCTACAAATATTTGATATTCAAATCAAACATAGGACAAGAGAAATATGAACCAATGAGACAGCAGCATCTGTCTCTATGGAAGCTCTCTACAGCCAATAAACTTAAACAAAAGTGAAGGGTGGAAGAGAGAGATTGTTTACTAAAATCAAAGGGATGGGGAATTTAAACTAAGCCAGTGTGATGAATTATATGAATTCACGGTGCCAATCAATTGTCATTTGGTGATTATCAATTAGGGCTGCGGCGGATCTGAATTGATGGCTGCTTTTTTTATAAAGCAGCCATTTGTCTCGGATCTGGAAACGATTCCAGAAAATTGTCTAGTGTACAATTTTTCCAGAATTGTTTCCGTACAGATCCATAGACAGATTTTTTTTCAGATTCTTTTTCAAATAAAAATTATTTGTTTTTTATTTTTAAAAATAAAATTAAGAATTCAAGTATGATTTTGTTTGAAAAATAAAATTTTATTTTAAATATTTATTTAAATCCAGCTTGTCCAGAAAACAGAAAGCCGTCTGTGGCCTTTTTAAAAAAAATCAGATCCCCCTAGGTAAGAGGAATCCAAAATCAGGAAGCCTGACAGCTTGGATATGTTGATTACGGCAAATGCCATAATTGGCGCGTTTTTTATCCACCGCAGCCCTATTATCAATTATATTAAAAACCTCTTGTGCACCGCTGTAGTACATGATGGCTTTTTTCTGCATTATGTCGTTAGTGATTAGCATACATATTGGTAGCATAAGAGAAGTGAGTTTCTGTATTTTGTCATTAATGGAGCCAATTTTGATTAAAACGTTAAGATTGGTTGTGTGCTCACAATCGGGGTTATACCAGAAAACTTTTGCAAGGTTTTAGGCTGATTGAATATTCGAGATTTGGTGAAGATTCGAATCTGGCATCACAGAAGGAGATTATAGATTAGTTACAAAGCTTTGATTTAAGATGATTGGAATAGATCTTAGAAATTAGTAGCAAATCAGAACTCGCTACAACTACAGCACCCATAAAAACTATTTTTAGAGCCAGGATACCAGCTCTTCAGATGCTTCGATCCTCACCACTATCGAATCATATTATAGACTGATGTAATATTTGAATGGATTCAGGGGTTTCGCTTTTTTATCTCAGTTGCTTTGGTTTTAGCTTGATATCAGGTAATGTAGCTGTAATAGGAATATCTTAGGTTAGTAAGTCTAGCCTACTATACATATAGCCTAATATAGTCTTAAAATTCCATGCCAATCATTAAGAATGTACCGTTTAACTTCAAGATGGTCATTAAACTTTGGGTTTCATTAAAAGCTCTTTTTACATATAAAATCAAAACAAAGTCTAAATATTTAACTTAGACATGTATCTCTATAAAAGCATCACTTCCTTATGCTCGGTTTTAGATTTCCAGTCTTTTCTTTTAAAAGCACTTTATCAAATTATATGAGACTCTTTGATTCCAAAGTATTTTTGGTCGTGATTTTTATGTTTATATTCAATGTATTCTCTACTAGCAGAACGAATTCATTTTGGCTTTATATGTATTCATCTGCTTACTCCTGAAACTAGAAATATCATGGCTTTAACTGGCAAGCACTCCTATCTTGATTACTTTGTGAAAACGCTAAAGATCAGCCATACGATTATTTTCAAACTTGTTGAATTTGAAAATGGGTTTCTCTACTCCGGACTTCTGCTGTTGCTGATTTTAAAAGCAGAGTCTTTTCTGATCTCCTACCCATATCAAATCTTTTGTGTCATGCTTCTTGCTAGTACTTTTCTTTTTGTTTCATTTCCCAAAAGGAATTCAGAAAACGAAAATTCTTTTTCTTCAAGAAAAGCCAGAAAGCATCATCCCCCAAAGTTCTAGAGAAAGTTCCCCCTCTATCTAATCCAGGCCGCACAGTAAAATTTACTATTGAGACAACCGATCCGAATGCCAAGCCTCGCAAAGAGAAAATAAGTCTCAAAGTACAGATCAAGGAAACTTATAACAAGTTTATCAGCTCTATCAAAGGTTGGAAGAAATCCAAAAAGAAAGAAGAGTTCAAAGATCAAGTAGTTTATAATGTTTCAAGAACTGATCAAGCAACCTCCGTCTCAATTGAGCTTGAACTCAAGTATGTCTACTTATGGTCTTTTCTGTGCAGCTGTCTGTTGTATCCCATTTTCCGTGCTTGGCTTCTTCACAATGGATCAGCTAAAGAAGCCGAAGCCCCTTCTTCTCCTATAGATTCGCTCATGGATATAGCTTTGGTTCTCTGGAGTTCCGTAGATTCCTTTTCCACTCTCTTTGAACTGCTTGTATTTTCCAAGGAGCCTCCCATAGCCAAAACCAACTCATTAGTTTCATGGCTTCTGTTTCAGCTCATTGTCCCTCTGTCATCCCGTATTCTGTGGTTTTTTGTGAGATGTCTAGTTCTTCCTATTTTTAGTTTTCTTCTACAGACAATCATTAAATCGATGTTTTTTTAGACTTTAAACATGAATATCGCTTTACTGACTTCTAAACCGTTCCTAGTTTATGTTAGTTCATCTTCTGTAATTCAAGGTTGATAGCTATTACAGTTAATTTAAATTTAGTTAAAATAAAAAATTCTAATGGAGGGTGTCTGGGATAGAATATTCAAACTTTCTGCCATAGAAGTTCCTTTTTATCAAGGCTAGGGTTATTTTTATTTCATTGTCTACCAGAATTCAGCAATACTCTATTTAGCTGGTGATGCATTCTGAAATCCTCTAACAAATTCAGGTAGATCCAAGAGTTATGCTGCCCTTCTGTTCTAATTATCTTGCCTTTTTAGCCACTTAAATTAATCTTGCTCAAGTTTAAACTGCGCTTTCAAACATGGCTTTATCCTTTTAGACTGTGCCAAACTAAATTTGCCATGTTGACTTGCTGCACTATGTTATTATCCTACTATCTGAATCAATGGGAATCAGAGAGCGAGGATGGTAGCTTCCCAGATACCTTGACTTTTGCAGTGAACTATATTGCACTATCTATTTTGGAAACAAATTGGCCATTATTTTGTAGATTTGGGTCATCTGTGGATAGACATGTATTCATTTGTAGCACTGTTGCAACTGAACTAGTTATAGTTCAGCATTTGGGATCGGGGAAGACAACAGTCCAGAGAAAGGGACAGAGAATAAGGATACAATAGTATCTTTATTAGGAAGCAACAGCTAATATACTGTAAGGGGAAGCCACTAATCCACAAGGGGGTGGCATAGTGGCAGGATCCAGATATGGTGTGAGTGAAGTATAAATAATCAAGGGATTGTCACTTAAAATGGGCTGCCTTCCTAATTTAGGGATATTGCCCATAAATCAACACTGGCAGAAGAATGCCCCCTGTCATTAGATACATCATGAGGCACCTCTATAAGCACCCCCTATGTGTTGTAAGATATGTTGGCAGTGTTGAGTTTATACTTCTGGGAAGTATAATAAACAAAATAAAGGGGAAGATTAAGAAGAGAATGATACTTTATTGAATATGAATATAGGTTAATATATAGTATCATGACAAGCCACATGTTGTCCATGTACGTCATGGAGGTCATGGGGCTTATCTGAGTAATGTTCCTCTTGAGTCACAAGGCTTAATCAAGTTGTGTTCCATTTAGGATCTGGATTGAGTGATCCCTGTCATAGATGGTTGAATGATAATGGTGCCACCGGTTTATTGACTGGGCGGTGAACCACTCGGTGAGCCGCTCAGTGATTTACTTGGGGCGTTAATTCCCTGAGAGGGAGTAATTGAAGATGTTGCGACAGCAGGCAAAGTTAATCTAGGCCAAAACACTCATTTCATATGTGATTGCTTCCTGTCATAGCTGTTAACTTCAGCGCCCTACCCCCTTGCTATCAGAGACTTAATTTATGGGAAGAAGATACCTAAACTTCTATCTAATTCTGCTTTTTCTTCCAAATACATCAAATTTGCTCAACTGGATAAACTTGGAAAATGGGTACAATATAGATGACCCTTATGAGAAGAGATGTAACCTGGCATAAACTGTGTCACAGCAGCTGATACAGAATATAAACCAAGCAAAAAACATCAAGAAGTCACAGTAGAAAAAGATTGTGTCATAAGGCCTGGCCAAAGTAGAGGGCTTAAACATTGATAATAAATTCAGGCAACACACAGGAATTTAAGAAGTAGTAAAGGTCTTTATTCATCAAATAAGTCAATAAGCCAAAATTTATGGCTTGTATACAAGTTGCCCAAATACCCACATAAGTATAACATTTGAACCAGTTGATAGTCAAATGTGAGGGCTTCAAAATTGACAACAATCAATAACCATGAAACAGTTGAAGTTAAATTGTGTCACAAATAGTGAAGCCTTGGCAGTTCTAAGAGACATTTAGCAGTGGGGGTTCCAGGGCCTGAAAAATTGTTGGTGATGATATGAGAAGCTGCAGTGGAATTGAAAATTGCCATAGAGGTTAAGTAACCAGTTAACATGATTAAGATTGAAGCTTTCAGGAAGCAGTCCCTGACTGTAAAGACCCAACAATTGGGGAAGTACTTTAGAAAAATAAGGGACCAAGTTGACAACCTGGAAAACTGTGAGCGCCATCACAATTGGATAGACTGTCATCATCAATTGAAAGACTTTGGCGTGTAAGTTATAGCGTCCAAAATTACTGGTAAAATACATGAGTACGTAGTATATACAGGTGTATATGCTACAGACTGGGTGGAGTGGGGCAATACTAGCGTGGGCCAGGAGTACCGCTCAGAGGAGTTGAGCTGCACCGGCTCCTCATAGTAGTTATCAGGAATATACTTCCTGACAACAACTTATCTTTAGTTGAAAAGGGGAATTTACTTTCCCCTCTATCATCTTTGGAATCTCCTAAAGGGAGTGTGTTAATAGATAGTATCTGTTCATAATTACCTTTGATTTCATGTCTGGAAGTGGCTTCTGAGGCATTGTTTTCATCTACGGGTTTCAAACCTGGTTCTTCTTCTGATGCCTTTAAAACTGATCTATACAAAACAAGCGTTAAAACAACTTTGAGTCAATCATTACCTTTTGTACTGGGCTTCAGCCAATCAGAGGTCAACAACGCCAAATTGAGTCTTCTTGATAATACACTCAGTGACGTTGGCAGCTCAGGGGAAACAGGTAGCCTTCTTTGTCTGGTTTTGGGTTTGTTGTTTGCTGTTCCTTCTGTTGTTGCCACCAAGGCCACCTCCTGGTCCCCATCTTCTGTGGGGTTGAGTAAATACATTCCAAGCCATGCCAGAGAATGAAAGAATAGTTAAGGAAACTATGATACTTTTACTGAGAAGAATTTTAAAACATAAGGAAATAATTTACCTTCCCCAGTTTTGAAGATCCTAACTGCCACATCTCCACATTTCATCTCCAACTTTCCTAAACTCCTTTTCCTATATTATTTTCTGCTACCATGCTATAAAAAGCTGGTAAGCTCTATTTCAGTATTTGTTCAATCAATAAAGTCTACATTCACCCAAGTGAATTGTTTTGCTTATCTTTTATTTTGACTTAAAACTCTAAAAATCCAAAGCCATGAAATTACCCAAGACTCCTCTTATGGAGTCTCTTGGGTATAAATGGTTATTCTGGATATTTCTGCTGACAACGGTGTTGACCAGCGCTTTGATGGGATCACACGCTGATTTGGGTATAACGCCAGAGTCCCAATTCTTTGAGAGCTCCTGGTGCTGTGTTATTCCTGGAGTCTGGTATACCGCAATACCTCTATCAAACAACCCACCTGTCCGAGAAGAAACCAAGGTCTATGGCTCCACTTCCCAGGTTACCAAGCCTTAAGTTTCTGCCCTTTGGCTTTGGCCTTCTTGTTGTGTTATTTAGGAGTGTACTTCTTCTTGGGTTGCTTCAACCCTCTGCTAGGCAGGTACCAAATCTTTGGGGAGCTATTCCATTTAAGGATGGTATCCTTGCCTATGGGATCTCTGATCACGGGATTAAATCCCTCTGAAACCATTCTCCACCTAGGGATATTGCTTCCTAGTGGGTGGGTGCCTGACAGTAGTACTTGCCAGATGGATTGTTGAATGGCCCATACTGTTGATTATATTGGTGGCCCCCAATCCCTAGGCATACTGTGAGGACAGCTTAGAAGATTAGATGATTCATCTTCTGGTCCTGGGAAAGGGCAGACAAAGCTTAATGTCCTTTTTAACTTCTTGTAGAGTAAAGTCTTTAAATTGATTTATGTGAAACTATTGAGAGGTAATTTCACTCAATGATAACACAAACTATCATCAAGTGAGTGATCTTTATTATATACTATCATCCCTGGTAGGGCATGAATAGTGCAAAACAATGGACAGGGAACCCCAAACACTAGGTGCTGTCTGGAATTCCCTTTTGGGGGGGAGATTAAAAGCGGTGTGCAGGCAATGAATTATTACTTCTGGGCTTGCATTGGTTTGGTGTATCATTGGATGCTTTCATGCATCCAAATTTGACTTCTGCAGTTAATGCAGGAATTGTTACAAAAGTAACATTTTTGAAGCCCCGGGCGGGAATTGAACCCGCTCCTAGCCACCAGGCGGGGCTAGCAGGCGGGTGTCAGGGATCCAACCAGTGGGGGGGGGGTTCCGAGAACTTGCGGGCGGACGGCCCGCGGGCCCAGTAGGGAGAGCCCACCACAAGATTGGGGCTAACTTTACAATATAAGATAACAATTTTCCAAGGACTGCCCAAGGTCCGCTTAAAGGCACCATAGAATCAATCAACCCTGTGAGGGTGATATACATCACCCCAAATATCTGGGTGGAGGTGGATTCATTAGTGGCAACAGATTCTTGCAGGCGGTTGGGCCACGGGGTGAGGGGTGGTGTCATTGGAACCAAATATGCGGGCCGGAAATTATACTTGTCTCGGAATAGCAGAGGGGGCCAGATGATTTTGGCGCCTTCTCTGTAAAGGACTTTTGTCTCTCTAGTTCTAGCTTCAGGGTCGTGGATCAGGATTTCCTCTATAGTAAACTCAGAATACGCCGGGTTGGGTGGGTACTTGGTGAAATGTACTGGGCCAAAGGGAGCTCCTGGTGGACGGTAAAGATTGGGCGGCTGGTCCGTGGTTTCTTGGGGTAGGTGAGTGTGGGGTGCGGAACCGCGAGACGTAGGCTGTGAATGAAATAGAACTAATAACAAGTATGGTATGATCTGGTTGAACCAAAGGTTCATGTCACTTTATTGCAAGAATGTCAATGAGTAACTTCCTGGCAGCCCAGGGTATAAGTATGCCCATCTGTCATGGTAAAACTTTCACAAAATTCCGTGGCCTGGGGTTTCCTGTTCACCAGGTCTTACCAGTATTTGGTGGCATCAATCACGGGGGTTATTTCATTGGCTGGCTTGAATTGAGAATACTCAAATTTCCTAGTCAGGTTGTGGGATTGGTTGTCTCTGGGTGGCCCGCGTTCTATGGGAAGGTTCTCTGTTTCCCTTCTGCGTGGGCCTGAGTTATTCTGGGATCTGTGGCTGGGCCCGCCTGCTGATTGGTCAAGTTAACAGGAACCTTTAGCGTGGTGAGTATTGATGTAGGTGAATTAGATTTATTGAGCTTCAAAGGATTTTCCGAAGTCAAATCCTGCTCTGGTTTGAGCCCAAAAAACTGCAGGCAGCTGGCCCTGCGGGCTGGCAGCCCTCAGGGAGCCAGGGTTTGAATCCCGTAGTTGAGGCCTTTCAATAAGCATAGTTGATAAGAATTTGTCACTTGTGACAGCGGGGGAGATTCACCCACACCTGGGTTTTTGCTTTTCAAAGTGAATCCATGTGTGGGAACCATTCCCGCCCTTGTGGTAGCTTCAGGGCCTGTTCTGGGGCCCAAAAGCTATTCCCAAGCCTTGGTGGGTTTGGCTGGGCCTGGGAAGGCTATTTTTAGCTACCCAGTAAACCCAGATCAAGCCCACCCTCCATTAAGTAATCTGGGGTCCCCAATTGGGGACCTCTTTTTAATCAAGTTCCTTGGGCTCAGTAAAGCCTGTCAAGCCAGTCCAAAAATGGTGATCAAATTGGGAAAAATCCCATAACCCCAGAAGCCAATCCTGCCAGAACCAATGGCCAGCCAAGCCAAGATGAACCACCAAAAAGCCAAACAACTGTTCCTGAAAACCCCAAAAATGACCATGAAGCAGCCAACCAAACAGCAGAACCTGAGATGTCAAGCCTTGCCACACAGATAGCACCAGAATAATGCCCAGAAGCACTTGCATGTGAGTAAGTATATAAACTAGAAGCACCTGAAAAAGTTCTGTATTGTCATCCTTACCAAATAAAAGTTGTTATGAACCTTTGGTTTACCAATCTATTTCCATACATATTTTTGATACTCTTCCATCTGCATACACCCAAGCATCAGCACCCATCCCCTGGGATAGATAGTCAGACTCCAGTTGACAAAACCAAAGCCTTTGACTACTACTGTCCATCCAACGCTCTATTTGGCCCTGTGCATTTCACTGAGTATCCCCCAAATCCTGGTCACAAACCCTGGTCCTTGGAAGACTTGCAGTGGTACACCTGCCCAAACGCACCCAAGGAACCCTACCAAATTGTCTGTGATGGCAAAGCAATCATCATCTACTCTTTGATCTTCAACAGGAAGTACAACAATCCTGCTGCTTACCTGGTCCTCATGGAACCACCCCCAACACCCAAACTGACCATCTCAACCTCACCCAATTCTGATGCCACTGGCCAGAGTAGTCAATTCCTGGGAGTGCTTATCCTGGCGCTCACAGGATTTATTGACTCTGCCTTGCCAGCTGCTGGACCTTGAGCTGTGGCTGGGAAGGCCCTTTTCTACCTGGTAAAGTTAGGTCCCATCATCTGGTGGGCCATGCCAGTACCTGCTTCAACTCCTCTCTCACCTACTGGAGCCCCACAGTACTCTTGGTATCCTGACAGGAATGGTTGTGCTGGGCAGCTTGTCAGCCCCTTACAAATTCAGGCAGCAGTTCCATCTCCTTTTGGGTTTGGGAAAATTGCCTTTTTTGGATTCCCAATTTGGAAATTTCCCCATCTGGCGGGGGTGGACAGTCCCACCATGGGGGTTGCGCTGTCCCCTGCCAGCAGGCTGGACGTGCGGTCTGCAGACAGCTGGCAGGTGGCTGTGCGGCCCGCGGCTGGGCTATAAAAGTCCAACATAGAATTAAAAGATTTTTTAATTTATTTTTGATGCCCTTCACGTTTTGCAATAGTTTACCCAATTAGGGGGAGCTGCTGCCATTTTTTTATCTTGACCTGTGGGACCCATTGTGGCCAAAATGCTGTTTTCTAAAGGGTTGATGTCAGGAATATTCATGACACTGACACTTTCAGTGCAAGTTTAAACTATTTTCTCCCAAACATGCCTTTCTTACATTAGGCATTGAATTTGTTTATCCCTTTTTTGTCTTTGACCTGATTATGCTTTATCATGATTGCTATGGACTAATTTAGCAAGTAGTTTGAAGCTCCTGCTACTAAAGGTATTGCCACCAAGACCACTACCAACTTCCTGCTTCAAGGGATCTTCTATTACTATTGAAGTCTCCAGTGCTTATTTCTGATAAAAGTATCAATTCAATGCTTGACCAATTAACTCTATCCTTGAAGATATGAACTTTCATTACTTCATCTATTTTTTATACAACCTCTCTACTGGCAAAACAGTTGAAATAAAGGGTTCTTCTTGGTTTTAATTATTCAAATCCCAACCCTCTCATTGTCACGGTAAGTTCCATAATGCGGGGATTATTTGGCCAAGTAGGAAAGCATGGAAAGCTCAAAAACCTTTAATGAGACTGACTGATTTAACGTATTTGAATCAAACAGTTGATCAGAAATGGGTTACAGCTGCTCCAGTTTGCCGGTTAAGTCTGATCCCCCCGTAAGTTGACGTTGATAAATTGACATAATTTAAGGGTCACCAGATATGAACTTGTTAATCAGCATGGTTGCCAGAAATTGGTCACTCAAGGGTTCTTTTCAACCTGGACTAGATACTCACTTGATAATATGGAAGGAATAGGAGCCCAGGATCCAGGCGGTATTGCTTAGTCAAATTTTGATATATATTGAATAAATTTCACTGTTTCAACTCTTAAGAGTTGAGTCCTCCCAAAATTTACTCAAATAGAATCACTTATTCCCTGGTTTAACTTTACTTTTGAAAATGCATCCTGTAGTTGGATTGTTACACTACATTCCCTACAATTTAATCCTTAGCCAGATTATTACTGGAAAATGGGGGCCTGTTGTCACTACTTTGTTGTTGTTGCCGCCAAATGTTAAGACAATGACTGTCAATCTTGGAGCTGTTCCTACCCCTGTCAAAGCTGAAACTCATGTGCTATCCCAATGTCCTGAATTTTATGCTAAAGACACTCTGATTCTCTCACAGGCCATTTACCTAGGGCTTTTCTGGTTGGGGTTAATTATTTTACTTAACCCTAGTATCTCATTTGGAAATTTCACAAAACAGTATTTAAAGCTGCATTGGTGGTTAATCATTAACTCTATGTGGATTTGGTAGGTGATTCCCCACCACATGGAGACAGCTTCTTATTATCCTATGATTTCCGTCACACTCATATGCTAGCAGTTGGAATACGTTTCTGCCAACTGCCCTATTTGAATATCAGGTGAGTAGACATCAAATTACTAGAAAACTCTTTTTGCCATGCCATATGGAAGAACAACACTCTTTTAAAAAATATATGCCCCCTGTTGGCAAAATTCAATGCTCCTGCTGATCCAGAGCTTCATTTTGAGGACCCCAAATTTGGGATTACTGTATCCAGGTACTTCCTAAACAGCTCTCTTTGACACTAGAGCATTAGATATATTTTTTTCAACTTGCTTGATTCACCTGTTCAGAGTTTTATATTGGTGATCTGGCTTTATACTATCAGAATAACTATAAAGATGTTTTCAGAATCTTGATCCCTTCTGAGTTGGCCTTTTTAAGTCAACTTTAAGATTGGACCAAGTGCACTGTTAAGCCTCTGGCTTCTGGTTGACTGTTTCCTGAGTGCAAGTCCAATTTCTCTGCAGATGTTAAATTTCCTGGACCAACTGTGCAGGGAGCTGTAGTGAATAGTGATATCCAGGCAATCAGCTCTGCCTGTGAATTTCTGGGTGTTGGGTGAAGGTTGATCTGGGTTCACTGTTGGCTTTGAAAGTTTCCCTCTCTCTTAAAAGCAATGTCTTTTTAACTCTAGCGCCATCTGGATTTTCTACCTGACCTCTCTGGTTATGCTACTAAGCTAGAGCAGGTCTTCCTTGTTGGGTTAGAGTAGATCCATATACTCAGCTCTCTATAAACCCCCAAGCTGATTGATAAAGATATCTGGTCTTTCTGCCTTTATTTGTTATTTCCTAGGCTTCAACACACTTTTCTAGTTCACCACAAGATTTGTTACCATAACACAGTTTATGGATCCTTAAGATAGCCAGCCTTATCTATCTCTGCTGGCTAGTTCAAGGAAAGTCCAAACCTCACACCTTTTTTTATAAAGAACCCTGCCATGCTCTCTTGGACATCACAACCAAAAGATCAGTACAGTAGTGTGCGGGAGTGTCAGGAATATTTCTGATATTAATCAAATTTTCATTATAGTGCCAATTTGGGGCAGGAAAAGAATTTTGAGCCCAAAGAGTTCCCAATATAAAAAGGATTTTCACCTCCCAAATGGAGAAAAATAAAATAAAAGTAAAAACAGAACTTGACAAAGCCCAGAATAATTTCTAATCCAGGCAGGCACCTGCCAGCACCTCCTGCCAGCCCCCTGTTGCCCAGCTAGTCACCAGCAGGCCTGCTGTCAGCTCCCTGTCTGTCTTTCAGTCTCCTGCTCACTTTCCCACTTTCTCCCTGGGTCCCAGTCCTCACTCTCTTCCAGTCAATCAGAAGCCATAAAAGCATGTAGTCAATCAAATAAGTACCTTTCAAAAGGCTTTAAATTTGAGGACCAAAAATATATTGCAGAACAGCCCAAGAACAATTCCCTAACCTTGAACATCCATCCTGGCCCCAACCAATGGGGATTTGGGACCCAGATCACCTGGTTGGGGCCAGACCTTTGCCAAACCCAACCAACCAACTGTCAAGGATCTGGATATACAAGTATTCTGTCTACCGCCAACCCACTTAACATCCAGTCATCACCTGATTTGGTGCCTTTCCAATATACAGTTTGATATGCCATAAATAGCAACCAAGCAATATTACATGGCTGTCCAAGTATCCAGCAACTTGAACCCATCCTGCACATGACCAACCCCTAGGTTCAATCCAACTAAATCTCTGCCACAGCTAAAGCTATATAAGTCTAAAGTATTATCTAATAAAATATATTTCTCTTCTTTCTTAAATTCCATATTTGAAGCTTCCCCAAAAGGCGCTCCTCATCACAAGCTAAAATTAGACATTGGAGTAAACTTGGGCCCATTTCCCCTTCTGGCAGTTTTCTAACCAGGATTCATTGACTACACCTAAGAATTGGCAGCCCAGCTGTAGATAGTGGGGGAACAAGGGGTTGGCCATATTCCAATTGCCCAATGCCAACCCTCACCAACTAAACTTTTTGGGATTTCCCATCCCATATTTTCACTCCCACTTGCAAAACTTTGCAAGTGGGTAATACTATAAATAAAGGATCACCCCCTCAATGATAGCTTGTGCTATTATTGAGAGCAATCTCCCTCTCAATAAATACTTTCTAAATCCTACACTTAGCCAAAACCTTAGACTAGTTTAACCTCACTCTCAATCTTCAACCAATGAAAATGAACCATCTCATCTTCACAGCTGTGCTTAAAGCTTGCCTTGGTATTGGAAGGTACCAGCAAGGACCTGCTACCTTTGGACTCTTGCCATAAGGGTTTGATCAAAGGTACTACAAAGACCCCAACTCAACTCAACTCTTTGTACGCTGGTTCTTGGCCTCCTCTGGTGTCACCCCACTCCACCCTATCTGTTGCTGCGTACACCTCTGCCTAATAAGTATTGGCCTACTTTGTGGGAAGCTTTGGCAGATACAACACTCTTTCCAAGGTGTTCCAAGGTTGATGACCATCTACCTCATTGTCACTTTCTTGACGGGGTTCCAGTTTGAAAAGCTTCTTCTGTACCTACTACAGTTAGTACCAACTATGCTTAGGTATTACAGGGAGCCACTAGGCCACCCAGAGAACAGTACATGTAACATTCATCAATCTAGAGGTAACAGTGCACAGCATAGAGATTTCAGGATCTCCTTTATAAGCCGGTCAAGCTTGCTTCATAGACAGGCAATACTCTGCTAAAGTTTTAGGAAGGGCCAGGCCATAATGCTAGACCTTCTGTGAGCTGGCTTGATGAGCGCCCCCTGGGGGCCATGAAGTACTTTGGAAACTGGGCTATAAAATTTGGCGGCCAAAAATAGGTAGGACACACCATTTCAAAAACGGCATCTTGAAAAACGCCATCTCAAATTTAATTTGAGATGGCATTTTTTGCGTTAGTGATTTTGAATCACAAAAAAATAAAATAAACAATAAAATAGTTAAAATTTACATATACCTTTATAATGCGGCATCTCAAATTTACGCCATCTCAATTCTGTCACTTTGAGTCAGATTAATTAAATCTTATTTTGCTAACTTTATTTACATATGAAAACACTTAGTGTGGGGCGTGTTTACGCCATCTTGACTTTACGTCATTTCGAATTACGCCATTTACCTTAAACTAAAATAAGCTTATACCCAAACTAAAATAAAGCCTGTGGTATAGTGCCAGCAGATGTTCCTATAGTATTAATCTAAGACACTTATAATAAGAACAACCTAAATAGACGCCACTATGATAGTCCTTCTAGTGATTGTCATTGCTGGGTAAAAAAACCAGTTTTGTTATATGTAATTTATAACTTTATTATACATGGATACATTGATAAGGGTTTCATCAATAAAATATTTTAATAGTGATTTTAATATGGAAGGGGGTGATTACGCCATTTCAATTTATGTCACTTCAAATTCCACCAAGTTTCATATCACCCAATTGATTCAAGGCGCACAATGGATAGGGGAAAATAAGGGGAAATTACCTATGACGCCAGGCTACGCTATATCAATTCCCCCACTGCAATTCTTGCTTTCCACTTTTCAAAAGTATAGTTTCACGTCAAAAACAATATTAATAAAAAATGTAAGAAAACATATGAAACTTTGCAAATATATATTTTTTGATCTCCTCTAAACAACTGGGTACTTTTTAACCCCAGTTGTATAAGCTAGTTTTTGAGAAATTCAAGTTTTACTCTTTGGCCCGGTTGAGGTAGCTCCACCATAAATTTGTTAATTTAATATAAAAAATGGTCAAAAACACTATGTTTTTGAGCTACAGCACCTCAATTACGTCACTTTAAAAACGCCATCTTGAGAGCAAGTTTTCAGTCAAAACTCAAAGTTTTGCCTACTTGTGTTACTAATAAAAAATTATTTTTACAAAATAAAAAACATTGAAATTTTGATAGTATATATTTTTTGATCTCCTCTACAATTCTATGTAAAAAAATTGATACTTTTATATTAAAAACATTCTCATTTTTCTCTTTAAAAACAACCCCCAAATTGCTCATATTTTGATACTAATTCACTTTTAGATGCCTCCCAAGTCCATCAACAAAGCTGCGTCCAAGGCCTCCAAGGCCTCCAAAGACAAGACCACTCCTCCCAAGGCCAAGAAGGCCAAAAACTACCCCTAAAAAGCAGCCTGCTAAGGGTAAAGCTCCTCCCAAGACACCTACACCCTCACCAGAGCCTGAGGAAACAAGCCCAACCCCTCCCCATTCTCCTTTTGTTTACTCCCTGTCAGACCCTCAAGAGAAGTTGTTCAACTTCAATTGCCATTCTGACCCCACTTCAGAGCCTGAGGATGAAGATGAGCAGGAGCCTGAGCCTGGTGCTCCTGCAGATGAGCCAATTGAGCTCTGGGATCTTAACTCAATCCACAATGTATGCAACCAAAATGGCACCTTTGCTGTGCCAACAACATACCCTGTCAGCTATCCAATTATGACAAAGAAAGGGGGTGCTGGCTTTGTCCACAAGGGCTACAGCTTCAGCTGCAACAACAAGAAGAAGCCCATCTGTCAACATCACTTCAAATGTGATAACGTTGGCTGTCCAGCTAGACTTACCACCTATGGGTTCACTTGGTTTAAAGCTCTGACTATTGGGCATGACTGTGCCAAGCCTTTTGATCCTCTATATCAACTGATCCGCTGGTTTCTTTGCCAGGTGATCCCAACCACAAAGGACCAAACTGCAACTGAGGTTGTAAACAATGCACTCATTAATCTAAATGATACCCAACTGGCAACTGTTGGTGGCGCCTCAAAACTACAGAGATATCTCACTGACCAGAGATATGCTCTGAGCACTGAAGGCGTCAGTGCTACATCAATTGACCAGTTGATTCTAACTGAGGAGCAAAAGCTTTCACGGCATGAAGAGAGATTCCTCCTTCACAATGATGGGCAACATGCCCCAGAGCAGATCATCTGCTTTGCAACAAGCCAGGATCTTTGCAACCTTTTAAAATGCAAGACCTGGCTTGCAGATGGAACATTCTCCACCTGCCCAAAGCTCTTCAGCCAGCTTTGGAATATCCATGGGCAGGTTGGCAATCTAGTTCTTCCCCTGGTCTTCTTTTTCCTCCCAAATAAGAAGCAGGAAACTTATGTCCAGGCTCTAACAATATTAAAGGCCAAGTTGGATGAGATCCTCCCAACTATTGAAGAGGAGCCAAAGGAGACTAGAGGGCGCAAGAAAAAGGCCCAGTCAGAGGAAGCCACCCCAATCAAGAAAAAGCCTAAAAGCCTTCCCTACCATGAATATCTGGTAGTAGATTTTGAGCAGGCTCAGGCCAATGCTTTTATTAGAGTCTTCAAGAGCTCCCCTCAGGGATGCTACTTTCACTTCCGGCAGGCACTCTGCCGCCGCCTCCAAAAGTGCTCTGCACTTCATGAGCTGGTCTACACTGAAGGCACAAAGGAAGCAAAGGACGTGTTCAACTGCTTTGCTGCCCTTGCCCTTGTGCAAAAGGAGGAGACAAATGCCTTCTACAACGCCCTCCTCCGCCATCCTTACATTATTGCCAACCAGGCAGCCTTTGCACCCTTTATTGAGTATTTTGAAACTCAATGGGTTGGTATTTTTCAGGGAGCACACCACATTAGAAAAGGCAGTGACTCAATCACATGGAACTGCTTTAAGCAGGTAAAGGATGGCCTAATCAAGACCACCTCTTCTCTTGAAGGGTGGCATAGTCAATTTGCCACAAGGGTCCAGGTTCAGAAGCCCAAGTTCAACAAAATCATGGTGCATCTCAAAACCCAGCAGGCCATCTCCGCCTGCCTCTTTAAAACAGGCATGAAGACCAAGGGTGATCCCCCCAAGCAGACCAAAGCGGTGAAAAAGTATACAGAGATTAGCAAGGTGGTCCTTGCCTACTATCCCAAGGATAGCAAGCTTGAGCATCTCCAAGCTATCTCAGTTGCTCTTTCTACTAATATTTGAGCCCTTTCCTAATAAAGTCTTCTTTATCTTCTCTCTTATTTCCTTTAATTTTATCATTATTTTTGACTTTTTTAGTATTTGGTACAATTGTATGCTTATTTTAAAGTATAGTTTATAGTTAAAATAGATGAAAATGGTTGTTTTTGGGTATATTTTAACTTTTGGGCTTTACGCAACTATGTTGCTACTAATTAACCCCATTTTTTATTGCAGATTTGGAATCCTGAGGCTTTTTTAAGCCTAGAAATGTTTTTTGAATTTTTATTTTTGGGGATTTTTTGGGTAATTTTTGGAGTTCAAAAAATCTAAAATTTTAAAACCGTTTTTTCTTAGTCAAAATGCCGTAAATCAAAATGGCGTTTTTACTAGTAAATCAAGATAGCAGAAATTCGAGATGGCATTTTTCAAGATGCCGTTTTCAAAATGGCGTGTCCTACCAAAAAATAAGGTGCCTGCATGGTCAACAGCGCCCATGTTGACACTTTTAATGTTGACACTATAGTAAAGTGACGACCCGGCTTTACTTAATGTTGTTTCCTGAATGTTGACACTTTTTTAATTAACAAAACACTTTAACCTGAACATTCTTAATATAAAAAACAATTTTAAAATACTTTATTATACTAAAATGACCCCAGAGAGTTCAAAACTGCAATAAAAAATTACTATAAGTAATAAGAATAAGGAGATATAAGCAACTATTTTTCAGTTTACTATGTAAATTACACTCTTTACTATAAAATTATTTTTTATTCCCATAAAAATTAAAATTCCAATGAACCAAAAATAAAGATATTTATATATCATAATAACTACAAAATATAAGAAAATTCTAATTTTAATTTATTATCCTTTATATAAGCATAACTGAAAATATCTCATACCTTAAAGATAAATTAACAAAATATAAGATATTTATTACAAAACCATATTGAAAATGTATCTGAAACTTACCATTTATACCTAAAAAATATGTACTATCCAAAAAAATAAAAAAAATAAAAATCCAAAAGTAAAATCAATCTAGGCAAAGCAAAGCAAAGTTTATTTGGCTAATTAAAGCCACCAGCAAGAGCAATTGTAACATCTTCAAGATATTTTTTATTTCCGCCACCTTATACTTCTTCACCACCTTCTGGACAGCCTCCTTGTAGTCCTGGTCCTTGCTCTTCTTCTTTTGGGTGCCAACCAATTGGCAAGGTTGCAAAACTTGGAGACATTTCTGGCCTGCTCCTCCTGTATCTTGGCAAAGAACTTGTATTTAGGGTTGGATCCAAACTTCACCTTCAGGTGCTTGTGCCAAACCTCAAGGCTAGAGGTGGTCTTCATCTCCCCCTGAGGCAGGTGCCCTGGCAATTCTAAGGGGCAGTGGCCCTGCTCTTACCTCTCTGGGCAGTCACCTTCTTGCCCACCCATTGGCGCTCAAAGTAATCCAAGTAACCTTTGAAGATGGTGGAGTGCTTCTTGATGTAAGTGTCCTTCAGGAGGGCCTCAAAGCCAATCTCAGTATGCTCTGGTTGCACAAAAGCCAAGGCAGCAAACTGAGTTAAGGCAAAGTGGCACTTCCCCTTACCATTGTTAAGATACTTCTCTAAAAGGTCCTTCTCACTCTTGAGATTCTTGATGAGGGCCTGCCTAAAATAGAAGAAGCCCTGGACTTCTCCATTGAAGGTGGCCTCAAAGGCTCTGAACTGAGCCTGCTCAAAGTCCATTATGATAACTTTTGGCCCAAGTGAGCGCGCATGAGCTAGCTGCTCAGCAGCTAGGGTCAACTCATCCTTCTCAGCGGAGGTGGGATTTGCCCTTGTGGCGTGAGTGGGAGAGGGGAGCTGGTTGGCGGGAAGGGAGCTCAAAGCATCCCGGACAATCTTGAAGGCTCTGGTGTAGACTTCAGTCTTGGCACCAGGAAGGAGAAAGAAGACAAGGGGGATAACCTGGTCATTAAACTGCCCATGCAGGACCCAAAGCTGCTTGAAGAGAGAGAGGCAAGTAGCAAATGTGCCATTGCACAGCCAGATGATAGCAGCGTTCAGCTGCTCTAGGTTTTGGGCTGTGGCATAGGCTATAATCCTATCCTCCACTTCCTGTCCATCATCATGGAGCAGGAACATCTCACCATCCTCTGTCTTCTTGAGGGCATCTGTGAGGACCAGGCCTTCAATTTTAGTGGCGCTCTTGGCCAGGGGATTTGAGGCTTGACGCCTATCACTTACAAACTTGACCAACTGATTGTGGGTTGGTACCCTCTTCAAGTTGGTTGGGGAGAGGTACTTGCAAGCAAGCACAGCCAGCTGGGTGGTGGAAAGATCTTTGAAGGTGGGCATCAGCTGGACAAGATACCACTTGAGGAGGCAGGCAATAGTGGTATTTGGCATGATGCAGGTATGCTTGCCCTTGATGGTTTGGACCAAGTCCCAGCGCTCAGTGTTGAGCCTCACTGGGCAGGAGCAGTCCTTGCAGGTGTAATGGCGGCTCTTGAAGACCCGGTTGGCATTGTTGCAAGAGAAAATATAACTATTGGCCACCATGACCAGCCCACCCTTTAAACTCATGATTGGAAAGTATTTGGGCAAGGAAGAGGGAACCTTAAATTTTCTGTCAACGTTGCAGATGTTGTGGGCCAACAGAGGGTCCCAGGGGCCAGCAGGAGCATGGCAGAAGCCAGGGAAGTAATTGGGGCAGGGCTTTGAATCATCGCCAGATGAGCTTGAAGGGGGCAAGTTTGATGGGGGGGAAGCAGAAGGGGGCTTATTGTGGTGCTCCTCATGTGCAGGAGACTTATCCTTGGGTGGGGACTTTTGGGCTGAGCGCTTCTTCTTGGTTGGCTCCTTGTCAGAAGCCAAGTTGTAAAAGCTGTGCTCTGTAAGGGAGCCATCAGATTCCTCTCCCCCAGTGAAGTGAGAAGGGCTCTTCTCAGGAGAGGACTTTGGTGAGGGCTTTGGAGATGGTTTTGGAGTGGCCTTCTTTGATGAGACAGGCTTCTTTTTGGTGGGTTTGGTTGGCTTTGAAGGACGCTTGGTTCCTTTGGACTGTTTGGAAGTGTTTTTGCCCTAAAATAATAAGTATTATGATTTAAAATAAAACAATGTATGTAAAAAAACAAACAAAACAACTTAAAAAGCATAATATATAAAAAATTAAATCTTAGATGGTTTTTATTGGCATTTAAAAGTTAAAAAATACTTGTATAGTTTTTATTTTATTAAAGTTATAAACAAAAAATTAAAAGTTAAGAGAAATATGCAAAAGTATTATATTTATATATAGATTTTAATTTAAAAATTAGAAAATATGAAATAGAACAGTTGAAAATACAGCATATCAAAAATGAGAAGTTTTTATCATTTAAAACATAAAGTTTTATATGTGAAAACTGAAAAGTGTCAACATTATGAGTGATTATTAGTAAAAAAGCTGAATTCTCACTATTAATTACAAAAATTGTAGACATTATTTTTGACAACATTGTCACTATCAACATTTTTTTAAAAATTTACTATGTTTTTTCATTGTATGCTTAATTAAATTTATGCAGGCTAGCAAAAATTAACCGTTTTCTGTGTATTTTTGTTCACATATAAAAATTAAAAAAATATGAAAATAAGTAAAAAAAGTATCAAGGTTCTTTATTTCTTTATTAAAAATTATATTTGGGTAGTGGTAATATGATATTTTAGCATTGTGTATATGTGAAGTTGTTAAAACGTTGGCTAAGATATTGAAAAGGGTAAAGTGTCAACAACATCACTTATGACATTCTTTATATGAGGTGAAATATTAATCTAGGCTTAATTGTGCCACTCTAATTTGCTTAACTCCACCCCAGGGGATGATCACAAGCAAATAAACGACATTTATGAGTGTTGACATTATTTTTAATAATAAATTCTATAGTAACTTACATAGTAACTCAAGCTTAAATTATTGGATTGCCGTTAGCCACCAATCCACTTAATATATTAAAGCTGTAATAAGTGCCACATATATATTTATAACATGAACATTCCAACAATCAAATGTATGCACACTTTCTTTTTTAATATAATAATTCAATAAAAAAATTGTTTTTAAATGCACACTTTTTTTACTGTAGATGTTTCAGTTTTTTATTAAAAATAAGTTTGGCTTAAAAAGTGTCAACATTGACACTTTTACATTGTGAAAGCAAATAAAAAATAAACCAATTTTTATTAGTAAAAGTAAAGGAAAAATCTGGTTAAATCAGGTTTTTATTAAGCTTAATATTAAATTGTGTCAAAATGGCCACAATTTTGTCGTGTTTTCTGGGTTTGCACCCCTGAACACTTTAAAAAAAGAATTAAGCTAGCACAACTAGCAAAAAACATAGGAGATTTAGAGTTTCAAGTTGACAGTGGCCATATCAACAAAGTGTTGACATGGGCGCTGTTGCCCCTGCATGCATGGATTAGGAATCAACCAACCTTGCCACTGGGATGATGAAGCTGCTATGGGCCTATAAAGAGAGCAGAGAGTGAAGAATACTATGTCAGATTCTTAGCGCACTGAGGATGAGTAAAGCTTATGTCAAGGGTTAAAGATGGTGGGCTCAAAAAAAGGTCAGGAGTAGTACACCCTAAGCAGTTGAAAGTAAAAATAGAGATCAGGGGTGAAAAAAGAAGGCTCAAGAGAGGTAATTTTTTGAACCAGTGTTACAAAAGTAACAATTTCAATGCCCCAGGCGGGAATTGAACCCGCTCCTAGCCGCCAGGCAGGGTTAGTGGGCAGGGGAGATTTGCTCACACCTGGACTTTTGCTTTTCAAAGCAAATCCAGATGCAGGAACTATTCCTGCCCTGGCGGTAGCTGCAGGGCCCATTCTGGGCCCAAAAGCTACGCCCATGCCTTGGTGAGTTTGGCTGGGCCTGGGCAAGCTATTTTTAGCTGCACAGTAAACCCAGATCAAGCCCACACTCTATTAAGTAATTTGGGGTCCCCAATTGGGGACCCCTTTTTAATCAAGTTCCTTGGCCTCAGGAAAGCCTGTCAAGCCAGCCCAAAAAAGATGATCAGATTGGGAAAACCCCCATAACCCCAGAAGCCAAACCTGCTAGAACCAATGGCCAGCCAAGCCAAGATGGACCACCAAAAAGCCAAACAACTGTTCCTGAAAACCCCAAAAATGACCATGAAGCAGCTAACCAAACAGCAGAACCTGAGATGTCAAGCCTTGCCACACAGATAGCACCAGAAGAATGCCCAGAGGCACTTGCATGTGAGTAAGTATATAAACCAGAAGCACCTGAAAAAGTTCTGTATTTTCATCCTTACCAAATAAAAGTTGTTATGAACCTTTGGTTTACCAATCTGCTTCCATACATATTTTTGATACTCTTCCATCTTCATACACCCAAGCGTCAGTACCCATCCACTGGGATAGATAGCCAGACTCCAGTTGACAAAACTGAAGCCTTTGACTACTACTGTCCGCCCAATACTCCATTTGACCCTGTGCATTTCACTGAGTATCCCCCAAATCCTGACCACAAGACCTGGACATTGGAAGACTTGTAGTGGTACACCCGCCCAAACGCACCCAAGGAACCCTATCAAATTGTCTGTGACAGCAAAGCAATCACCATTTACCCTTTGATCTTTAACAGGAAGTACAACAATCCTGCTGCCTACCTGGTTCCCATAGAGCTACCCCTGACACCCAAAACAACCATCTCAATCCCACCCACCTCTGACACCACTGACCAGAACAGTCAATTCCTGGGGGTGCTTTACCTGGCGCTCACAGGATTGATTGACTCTGTCTTGCCAGCAGCCGGGCCTTGGGCTGTAACTGGGAATGCCCTTTCCTACCTGATAAAGTTAGGTCCCATCATCTGGTGGGCCATGCCAGTACCTGCTTCAATTCCTCCCTCACCTACTGGAACCCCATGGTAGTCTTGGTATCCTGACAACCAGCATAAAAACTTCTGCAGAGTTGGGCACAGATTTGTTATAGTTTACATGGGGCGTCATGGGCATAAGATTAGCTCCATGCAACACCAGAACCCTTGATAGAAGAGAGCAACACAGTAACCCCATCTCTAGGACTTGCTGGATCAAAAGTTAAGCCTGTCAAAATAGTGAGGTCAAACCTGGGCAAAGTTTTGCACTAGAGACTCTTTACCACTTGATTTGACTATCCTGGCACTTGAGGCCAAATGCGCAAGTTAACTCAAATTACCAAACAAGGAAACAAGAATCAATACTGATCTCAATTCTGGCATCTTAATTTAGCACTTCACCCATTAGTTGGATCAAGCCGCCCTCTGCCCATCCAAGTAATTGATCAGCAAAACCTTGTTCCTCCTAAATGATTAATAATAACTATATAATCCCAATATATTAATAAAGATATATATCTAGTTTATAAACATTTCTCCCTTGTAACCCTGCTAAAACAGCACATTTACAAAAAATCTTTAGGTCAAGGTATGGGTTCAGGGAGTGTCTAGAGAAGTAGAAAAGTCAAGGGAGATGCTTGATATAGATTGATAGGGCCTTCTCATTTAAGGGGCAGTAACTGTAAAACTTTAAACAAAATATAATTAGAAATTTAAATTTTGTTTCCCAGTGGTGGATAGAGGGAGAACTTCATCTATTTAATCACTGAATTGTGAGCGGAGGGGGTTGAATTTTGAACCAAGGCTTGAGAAGCGGATATGAAATTCAGTTTGGGAGCTAAACATAATCCAAATAGCTAAACTCAGCTTAGACTAGGAAAAGCTGATCCAAATTGGAAAGTTGGTTGTAGCTTTACACTTAAAGGCTTGAGAATGGCTTTATTCTTCTCAAGTAGCTTAGAATAGTTAGAGTTACTATTTATAAACAATAACTGGGGTAAATAGTCTAGTTGAGGTTAGGATGTGGGAGTATTTGCACTTTTTTATCTGAGTGAAATGATACTTTTATAGTGACATAAGCCAAATTTGGTGCCAAAAAGCACCAAATTCCTTAATTTCAACTGTTTAGAGAATTTCAGGGCTTGTAGGTGACTTCTATTCAAGTTTTTGTGTGCTTGGAAATACCCCACTTCTTATCAGCAGCTTTTTTGGGACCAGTATAAGATTTCAGAGGCTTGGGAATTAAATTTGTTGGCTAGCTTTTAATTTCTGAGGATGCTTGATCCCAACCATATGTGAACTTTATATGAAAGGTTGCAGCGCTCCTGCAGTCACCTTTGCACCCGAGTTAATTTTATGATTTTGTCAAATTTAGGTAAGTCATTGTATTTTTAATTGTTACTGCTTTATATATCTGACAAGTTCAATCCCTGTCAGTGATATTAACCCTGATTCTTGATCCAAGCTTGGGGTGTTGTAACTGTGCTGTTTTAGAAGAGTTACAAGGGAAAAATCTTTAGAAACTAGATAATATTCTTTATTGATAGATAGTGATTATATAGTTAATGTGAATCATAGATAACAGGAACATGATTGTGTTGATCACATGGTGGGATGGTGAAGGGGGTGGCCAGATCCTGGTAATGAGTCAAGCGCCAAATCAAGGTATCCACCATAAGGATCATCATCTGTTCATGTTGTTGGATTTGGAAATTTGAGTTGACTTCCTAGTCTGGCTTCAAGTGACTGGATATTTGGGTTGCAGGTCATGAACCTGCTTACTCAGAACCTTTCTGGTGGGTTGATCCTGCTATTTCAACACCCCCTGGCTGAAGGTCAGCCTTCTCTGGATGAAGGTTGTCAGGGAGGTTATTGGGAGCCCGGGCGCTGTATTGGACTAACTGTTGTTTGGTGGTGGATAGGACAGTCTCCCATTGTTTTTGTCTTGATTTAAAGGTTCTCGGGCAATCAGGATGGAGAACTTTATCTTGTTTTCATTTACCAAGTCCTTGCACAAGGTAAATGTTGCTTTTTTTACCTTAAGGATGATGACAGGACCCACCTTTTATGGCTGTAGCTTGCTCTTGCTGGTGTTCATTACCAAGACCTTGTCACCAACCTCATGTCTGTCTTGGATGGGGATAAAAGGTATTTTGTAGGCATCTTTCTTCTTTTTCTAATTGGTTGCTATTGGCCTGTACAATTTGAAGGTCCAAGTGAGGTGGTACCTTGCTGGGCATTTCCAGCTTAGGTCCTGAGAGCGCTTAGATGATATTGGGCTGTGTGCCATAGACAAGCTCAAAGGGGCTTTTTCTGGTGGATCTGTTCACATGGGTCTGGCATACAAGTAGTGTAGTTGGTAGCTGCTTGTACCAGTCCTCAGGTCTCCCAGTGGTGAGCTTGGCCAGGTCCTGCACTAAGCTACCATTCAGCTGCTCCACATTTCCATTAGCCTGAGAATGATAAGGTGTTGTCACTGTGTGCTGGACCCTGTTAATGGTGAGGTATACATTGGTATTTTTGGAGGTCAGTTCCTTGCCCCCATCTGTTATCAGAAGTTCTGGCTTTCTAAACTTGCTGATGATTTCCTTGCCTATGAATTGTCAAACGTTGTTGCCTGTATGAGTTTTCACTGCTTGCATCACTATCCAGTGAGTGGCAAAGTTGATAGCAGTGATAATGTACTTCTTGTTGTTGTTTTTTCCTGGCATGAGTCCCACAGTATTGAGGTCCCATACCTTGAAGGGTAGTTGTGAACAAATCAGCAATACAGACTTAAGAGGGGTGTCACTTTTTGCAAACTTTTCACATATTTCACATTGGTTGAGAACTTCTTGGAAATTTCAATATAGAGTTGGCCACCATGCTTTATTTTTGAGGAATTTGTAAAGGTTGCAACTCTTGGTATGTCCTAGATCTCTGTGGCAGTGTAGAATGGTGTTGACTTGTTGGTGCGTAGGAATATACAGGATGGTGCTTCCATTGGTCATCTTGCAGTGTAACGTCCTGTATACGTCTGTGAAGAGGTGTTCATTTTTGATAAATGTTTCCTTAATGATGTCAGTAGTGTCTGGAGGGAAGCCTTTGTCTTTAGTTCAGAGTACCAGGAGGGGCCAATCTGGGTCTAGGCCATTTTCTCCTCTTGTGGCTCTAACATACAAGAAAGAGAGTGCATCTGCCATGGCAACTTCAGGTCCTTGGTTATACTGGATGATCATATTGAATCTTTTTAGAAGTTCCATCCAGCGTGCTTGTTGTTGGGAAAGGTTTGCCTTTGCTTTGAAGTATATAAGGGATTTAAGGTTGGTTAATGCAGTGAATTCCTCCTGTAATTCCAGGTAGCAGCGCCACTTGACAAGACAGTGTACAATTGCCAATAGCTTTTTGGCATGTATGGGGTAGCAAAACTTATTATCTATCACACGTGGCAAGTTCTTATTAACTATGCATGTGATAGAACCACAGCTACAGGATTTAAGCCCCAATATACTGCGGGCTGCCAGCCTGCAGGCCCAGCTGCCTGCGTTTTCCCAGGTTCAAATCAGAGCTGAATTTAAATTCAGAGAAACTCCTGAGATCAATCAACCCAGTCATGCTTTCACCAACGCCTCACCTGCAAAAGGATCCTGTTATTCACGCCAATGAGAGCGCGGGCCTGGACAACAATACCAAGATAACTGGGGCCACCTCTGGTAAAGAATTGAAGAAGCCTTCCATAGAATGCGGGCCACCTGAGAATGGCAAATACTGCAGATTGAAGGGGAAATTTGAGTTTCCCCATTACAACTCAACCAATGAGAGACCCTCCAAGCAAGACGCCACCAATGATTTTCAAATCATGGAAGACAGTATCACTCATCCTGAAAAGGTTTGTAAAAGTTTCTCTATGGCAGATGGGTATACTTATACCCTGGGCTGCCAGGAAGTTACTCATTGACATTCTTGCAATAAAGTGACATGAACCTTTGGTTCAACCAGGTTATTCCATATTTGATTTTAGTTCTATTTCATTTGCAGTCTATCTCCTGCGGTTCTGTACCTCACATCCATCAACCCCAAGAAACAGAGGACCAACTGCCCAAACTATATTGTCCACCAGGAGCTCCCTTTGGCCCAGTACATTTCACTGAATACCCACCTAACCCGGCATATTTGGAATTCACCCTAGAGGAAATCCTAATCTACAATCCTGAGGCAAGAGCTAGAGAGACCAAGACTGTTTACAGGGAAGGCCACATAATCACTATACCCCCCTGCTATTCTGCAACAAGTACAACCACCTGCCTGCATATTTGGTCCCAATGACACCACCTCTCACCCTGAGGCCCAAAAACCCACAGGAATCTGTTGCAACCAATGAATCTATCTCCACTCAGATATTTGGGGTGATGTACATCACTCTCACTGGCCTTATTGATTCAATGGTGCCTGCCAGCAGACCCTGGGCTCTACTGGGCAAATTGTTATATTATAAAGTTAGCTCTAATCTTGTGGTTGGCCCTCCCTGCAGGACCTGCAGGCCATCCACCTGTAAGTTCTCAAGAACCCCCTGCAGGCTGGATCCCTGAAACTTTCTGTCAGTTTGTGCAACTTGTAGGCTACAGGTAGAAAGTCATCATCATTGTTCTTGATTTGTAGTACTTCCCTGATGGATGCATCAGAGGCGTCTGTCTCCATTTGATATTCTTCATCTTGCTTGGTATATTGTAGGATGGGTGTGGTTGTGAGTTTCTCCTTTAGGCAGCGGAAACAGAGGCCTTGTTGTGGTGTCCATACAAACTTGAATTTGATCCCTGTTATTGCAGACAGGGGTGCAATCAAAACACCACAGTCTGGGATGAATTTTCACATGTAGGCAACCATCCCTAGGAATGTGTGAAGTTCAGACTTGTCCTTTGAAGGTGGCATTTTGCAAATGGCCTGGTTACTTGGCTGTCAGGCTTGATGCCATCCTATTAAACTATGTGTCCCAGGAAGGGCAACTGTTTGTGAAAGAATTGGCATTTGGGGGGCTTGGCCAGCAGCTTATGTTGTGCCAGGGTAGCAAAGACTGCCTCCAGGTCTTTGTGATGCTGTTCTATTGAGGGGCTATAGAAAACTTTGTTGTCCAGGTATACCAAGGCGTTTTTACCAATGTGGGGGCAAACACCTCATTCATGAAGGTTACAAAGGTTGATGGGGCGTTTGTCATCCCAAAGTTGAGCACCACACACTTATATGATCCGTATTTGGTGTAGAAGGATGTTTTGGGTATATCTTACTCCTTGATGCAGATTTGGTTGTAGCCTGCAGTTAGGTCAATCTTAGAGAAGACTATAGCACCACCCAAGGCATCAAAGAGGCCGTCAATGAGTGGGAGCGGGTAACAATTCTTGATGGTAACCTTGTTTAGGGCTTGGTAATCTGTAACTAGTTGAAGGGAACTATCTTTCTTTGCCACAAAGAATACAGCAGCGCCAATGAGAGACTGTGAGGGGCGGATTAGATCTTTATCCAACGCCTCTTTGAGGTAAGCGCATAGTGTGTTGTCCTTGTTTGGGGTGAGTTGGTAGATGGGTGCACCTTAGGTACGGCTCCCTTAAGCTGGATGGAGTGCTATATGTGTTTTTCTGGTGGCAACCCTGGCAGAGCCTCTTTGAAGATTTCTGGTTGGCGGGCTACAATTTTGCAATCCTGAGGCGTAGTGGTATCTTGGTGGTCCTTGAAGTGTATGATCTTGTACTGACAGGAGTCCCAGTCAATTGTCTTCAGGTTTTCCTTTTTGTCCAGAGTCTCTGTAATGCGCACAAAGACGTGGTTGCGTAAGAGTTGATCCACTGAGTCAGGGTAAATCTGGTGGTTGACACCTTCACATTTGATGATCAATACTGAGGTTGCCTACTCTACATGAGGGTTATTCCTTTGCAATCAGTCCAGTCCCAGCACAATGTCAAATTTGGAAAAGTCAATGACGGGACCCTGGATGATGGAGTGCAGGTTCTCTAGCATGACAGAGAAGGGGGCAGTTTCCCATGTCACTGTGATATGATGTTCATCAGCTAAAACCATGTTCTTAATCCGCAAAGGATTAGTAGTTAGCTTGAAATTGTCTACAAAGCTGCTGCTGACTAAGGTTTGGTCTACGCCTGAGTCCAGGAGTGCTGAACCTGTGTAACTGCAAAAACAGAAAGGATAATACATCAGTCTATTGGGATGTCTGGCAATGGGGTAAAGTACAGGGTCTTCTGAGGATACTTGGATCATTGAGCATTGATTCACGTCCTTGGGTTAGTACTCATTGTTGGGCAAGTCAGGAGTTGTTCAGGGAGAGCTTGGCTTTCTTAGTGCTCTCTCTGGGCTTTTCTCTCATCATGGTTGTCTTGTGTGGCAGTGACGCAAAAATGGATAAAATTTGACTGTCCATTGTTCCTGTTTCTGTGCTCATTGGAACCTGCAGGTTTATGGTTTGAGTTGTTGCTATTGTTGTTTCCAGGAGGTGAGTAGCTGGAACGTCCAGCTGGGTGGGAGTCCTTGGGCTGCTCTCTTTTCCTAGCCTGTGCTTTGTGGAGAGCATTGGATGTTTACTCTGCTTTCTCTGCCTCACAATACAGGCTCTGCAAGTTGGTCATCTGGTCCAGATTAATGTGTCTCATCACATGCAACTTGAGTGCGCTGTAGTACATGAGATGGGTAGCTGGGGTGTCAAAAGCCATATCTGGGTGGGCACATAGTTGGAGTTCCTTATATGCTGGGGTGATCTCCTTTACCGTGCCTGTTTGGATGAGATTCTTCACTTGGTGTATGATCATAAGTGTGGTGTCCTTCAGCACAAACCTTGCCAGAAAGTCCTGCTTGAAGGTGTCCCAGTCCTTCTTGGTGTGATTATGACGGTCCACATGTTTGGTGGTTTGCAGGTGGGGCTAATGTTGGCCAAGTAAAAGTTTGGTTGTTTGTTGAAGGTATAGGCCTAGTAGAAAATGATGGCTACTAGGAAAGGTAAGGCCTAGCTAGTAGGTGTAAAGACTACTAGAAGCAGATGGTGTCTCCACCCAGCAGAAGATATCAGCTGCTGTGGGCTAGAGGTCCTCACCCAGCAGGAAACTGTGGCTGCTTGGGGTGGGGAGTGATTAAGCCTGATGGGTAGCGTGTGCTGCTCAGGCTGGAAGATGTTTAGACCCTGGCAGGTAATGCAGGCTGCCAGGTTAGAAGTGTATGCCAGCATGGTAAGGGACTTGCCTACCAGGTCTGTAAGTTTTGGACCCCTGGCAGGTAGTGCAGGCTGCCAGGGAGGGGAAGAGCTGTGAGGCCTCTACGTACCCTGATACACTTACAGGAGGTCTGTGAGCAAGCATCCTACCTAAAAGACTGGTAGGGTGTCCTTGTTTATGTCCCTATGGGAGCTTTGGGGAGATCCCAAAGTGAGCATTGGAGGGCATAGATTTGCTAAGAGGTGTCACCAAGGTGGTTTGCTTGGGGAAGCAAGCTGCAGAACTTGGTGTGGTCAGGCCTCTGGGAAGTAAAGCTGATTACTTTGCAACTGAAAGCCCAGATTTAAACACCTGGGTGAGTAAAGACAACAGCATAGACTTAATTGATCTATGGTTGGATGGCCTAAGTGGATTGCCACTTGTGAGGGCCCAGTCAAATGCCAGTTTAATGTAGACTCATGCCTGGTTCTAAAGGTTCTGGTAACAGGGGCTGAGATAAAGAAGCAAGGTGGTTCATGGGATCAGCAGAGAAGACTAGTAAGAAAGACTGTATGATCACAGTGAAGACTAGTTGAGGGACTGTTAGTTCATGTTGAAGTTTGGAACCAAAAAGGGTTCTTTGTGCAGGTGGAACCAAGGTGGTTCCTAGTGAGGATAAGCTGATGAACCAAAAGATCATGATACAGGAGCTGGCTGAAGGACCAGAGGATGATGGTGAAGAACTGGTGGTCCGGAGAAATGAGCCAAGATTCTGCCAAATTGATTTGCCAAGGTGGAAAATGTAAAGTGTTTTGCCTGGGCTTAGTAGTAAACTCAAGAAGGAATATGGATATAAGTGTGGGTAAGAAATTTATTTATTAAGTTCCTAGGATAGATGAAGGTATGTTGCTATGAGAGCTGGATACAAAGTGGTTTTGGTGGGACATTTTTCTTGGATTTTATGATGTTTGTAAATATATGGGGAAAACGTTGAAGAGGTTCAAAAAACAATTTAAATAATATTCTACTATTAAAATTGGTTTAGGTTGAATGCAGGGAAGACTGGTGCTGGAATAGTGAACCAATTAACGCTTTGGTTCGCAAAGAGTTGTTGCTTTGAGCGGTTTGAGTGGTGGAAATTGATTTCCTAGTGGGATCGCAGTGAAACTTCAGAAATGGTCCAAATTTGCGCTCTGCATTCATTGGTTGAGTTCTGGCATGTTTCCTGATGAATATGATTGGTTGGAAGCCAAAAGCTTAAAGTATAAGCAAGGAAATAGTGAATTAATATTTTAAGCTTTTGAGAAAGTAAGTATGTAAGCTTAAGTTTACTATAGGAAAAAGTGAGCGACAATGGTTTAAGCTTTTGAAGAAAGCCATTTTGTAGGCAGAACTGTTGGGAAAAGGACACTATAAGAAGGAAGCTAGCTGAAAAGTTACAAGGTTTTTCTGGGTCTTTTACGGAGTCTTTTCCAGGTCTTTTGAGTTTCTGCTGAAAGGTTTTTGAAAGCCTTTTGATTGCCAGCAGGATCTTGGTTGGACTAGATCAAGTGGAATACCAAGGCCACTAGAGCTGTACAGAGAGCTGAAGCCTAAGATGAAGAAGCAGAAGCTCAAGATTAAGGAGCTGGAGCTTGAAATAAGGAGCTGGATCCTAAGTGCGGTGCAGGAGTCTAATTCTAAGGAGCAGGAGTCCAAGTTTAAGGAGCAGAAGTACGAGTCTAAGGAGCAGAAGTCCAAGACTAAGGTGCAGGAGTCCAAGATCAAGTACAAGGAGTCCAGGATATTGTTGGAGGACTCCAAGTATTGGCAAACCCATATTGTTTCCTTGACCCCCCGGGCCATATACCAGAAGGTTTCTAGGGGGTTCTTCCTTCTGAGAGTGAATAAAAGCCCACTTTGACCCCTATACATATTTCTGAGATACATTTTTCCTTGCTAGAGAATGATAACCCCTTCCAGCTGGTCCCTGGCTATGACCCAGGACACACTTTGGGGACTGGTGGACAGGAACCCCATAGTGATTATTGTGCCACTTGTTGCACCAGGTACCGGCATCTTGTGTCAATTGAATGGAGATCTCTGTGATCCAGAACTTTTACAGGCATTTCATTTGCGCCAGCTTGCTCTGGGCCAATTGAATTAATGCTGTGGCGTTGTTGTCATTGGCTTCAGCAAATGGCTACAAGGCGGCGCTTCAAAGTCTCTGGGTTACATGAGCTGGCATGATGCTTTTGTCTGTCAATCAAGGGGTAGCGGCAGGTGCTTAGAAGAACCCCTGTGTTGACAAGGTGTTGAAGGCAGAGAGCGGGATTACCATGTCCTGGTATAGCACAAAGCCGTCAGTTATTTTGGTACCAGGTGTGTATGGTGCCCAGTCCAGTGGGAGGCCAGACATGATTCTATCAAGGATTTGTTGACTGCGGCAAGTACAGGCAACAGGCGGAATTTTGAAGGGTAAAGTAGGATGGGAAACCTACTTCTTCTACCAATGTTGTAACTGTGCTGTTTTAGCAGAGTTACAAGGGAAAAAATATTTAGAAACTAGATAATATTCTCTATTGAGAGATAATGATTATATTGTCAAGGGTCTGGATGTACAAGTATTCTGGCTATTGCTATCACACCTAACATACAGTCATCGCCTGATTTGGTGCCTTTCCAATATACCATTTTATATACCAAAAATGGCATCAAACCAATATCACATGACTGTCCAGGTATCCAGCGACTCAAACCCATCCAGCACATGGCCAGCCCCTTGGTTTGATCCAACTAAATCTCCGCCACAGCTAAAGCTATATAAGTCTAAAGTATTATCTAATAAAATATACTTCTTCTCTTCCTACTTTAATATTCAAAGCTTCCCCAAAAAGGCGCTCCTTATCAATATAGTTAATGTGAATCATGGATAACAGGAACATGCTTGCGTTGATCACCTGGTGGGAGGGTGAAGGGGTGGCCTGATCCTGTTAGTGAGCCAAGCGCCAAAACGAGGTATCCACCGTAAGGGATCATCATCTGTTCATGTTGTTGGATTTGGAAATTCAAGTTGATGTCCTAGTTTGGCTTTGAGTGGCCGGGTAATCAGGTTGCAAGTCATGAACCCACTTACTTGGAACCTTGCTGGTGGGACAAGCCTGCTGTTTTGACAGGGGCAGCAGCAAATATTTCTGATTTGGGTTGGGGCCATCCATCCTGATGCTCCTCTATAAAAGCCTTTCCTTATAGAGATCATGGTGGGATTGTATTGCTTAAAGTAGCTGCGCTGCCCAAGATATTGGGGTTGGGGTCAAAGAGCATGCTGGAAGGTGGCTGGCATTTGACAGCTTAGAGATCGATGAATGGCCAGGCATCTTTTAAATAAATAAATCAAACTAGTTGAGAGTGAGTCTATTGGAAGCAAACCTGAGCTCTAATTGGCTCGTCCTGGATCCCAATGATGGCTCGATCCGAAGCTGGCTTGGCTCTAAAGTTCACTGAAGCTACAAAGTATTGGATAAAAAGCTTGGCTGGGTGCGGCATGGCTTAGGTCTGGAAATCTTTTTGGGCTGGGAGTTATTTATACCAGATTAACTTCTCGTTCCGCACTGGTTAGCTTTTAAAAACTCGGTAAGGGTTATATTGATTGATATTCAATGTATGCTTTATATCGAATTAAACTTTTCATCAATTGGGTCAATTTTATAAAAAAACTGCATTATATTTGAGGTATTTAATTTCCCGTTTGATGGAATAGTTTTGGGTTTTTGTTTAAAGTCTCCCTGGTCGTTTTTAAGGCTTTAATTATAGTCATCTGCATTACTTCCGTTGGGCTGCCTTGATTTCGGTGTTCGAATTGACTCTATATTATATTTATGACTCCACAAGGAACAATATTATGCTTAAGCATTGCTTTGCCACCATATCTATGAAAGCTCCAACTAAATTCTTCTGCTTTATTTCGCCTTTCATCAAGGTTTCTTCAAATTAAATAAACCAAAGACCTAGTCTTTATAAAATGTGGTATATTGTTTTATACTAAATCGATAAGCTCAATATTTTCAGGAAATTCTTGTTAAGCTTTTTGTAGTGAACTCAACCAATTTCAAACAGAACTTGCAAAATGGAAATGGATATGGAAAAGGCAGTCAAATTGTTTGATCAACTGGCGAAGCTAGTATTTCTCGATGCACCACAAAGCATCGAGTTTGGAATAGATTTCAATGCGTGGACTACTGGGGCCAACTTCAAGGGCGTCAAGTTCATCCCTCCAGGAATTCATTTCGTCTATTACAGGTATTATCCAGGCTGTCAAGCTTTCTAATCCTACAGCGCAACTGATAAGCAGGGAAACACTGGGATTCGAAGCGGCTTCTTTCACGATTTCAAGCCGTCCGAGGTACAATTGACTTGTCGTTTTGTTCATAAGAAGTAAGGTTTTAGTTAAAAGGTGGAATCCAGAAACTGAAGATCTGTTCAAATCCTCGGAAATGGATGTTGAGCTTTGCGAAAGGATCAGGCTCGGTATGAAGCATTATAACTGTTGATTCATTGTTTAGACATTAGAAACTTTGATAAATTCATGGGTCCATACCCTATAGATCCCCCCGAACTGATGAATAAATGGAGGGGTGCTATTCAGCATGTTTCTCCTCAGTTGGTTCTACGGATCCTTGCTGAAGATGGCATGATGGAAGGCTTCCATCCCGTGCCCAATGGCCCAACACTAGAAGAATTTGAAGGAAGCATGAAGTTTACGCCGTTTGATTTGAAAAGATCTTTCCCACCCGGCGTCAGTGGAGTAGAGCTAACGAAGCATGTCTTGGATAAAAGTTACCTTTTAACGACACTCCTCCATGAATTCTTCCAAGGTTCGTGACCTTTAGCTTTCCTAACCTTTAGATGATGCATCAGCCTTGCTGGGTGAGCTTGAATTGGCTTTCGTAACGTTTCTTCTCGGACAAAACTTCTGCGGGTTAGAGCAGTGGAAGAAGCTGATAATTCTACTTTGCAACTGCCAGGAGGCCATTGATAAGAATACCCAGTTGTTTGTAGGATTTCTAGGTTTCCTTTGTTTCCGATCCAATCTAACTGGTTTAGTGGTTATTGAGCGGCAGTTAAGAGAATGTCCCACTGACTTTTTTGTTGATGTGCTTCTCCAAGAAAACTTTCTAGCAGCATCTCTGCAGGTATTTCACGTTCTTTATTTAATGGTTAGCAATTTAGCAGACATATATTTCAACGAGCTCTCAAGTCTCCAAATGCCAACGTGTCGTCTCTTGCCTCTCATCTGAAAGTGTTGCAGAAAAAGCTACTTAAGAAGTTTGGATGGGAGCTTGACTTGGATGCTGCCCATTCCAACTCGGAAGAAGAGGAAGGAGAATATGCCCCCGTCATTGTAGAGTGAACAGTAGTTTATAGACTTGATTCAGATTAGCTTTCTGGCTTTATACGATACCTAAATTACTTATAGCGGCCGGTAAGCAAATAAGCAAACCCAAGCTATTTTATCGCTGAGTGGCTAGCAGAAGGTCTACATCTTAGTAATAGAAAAAGGCCAGTATTTGGACTGCCTGGCGCGCCTTAAGTTAAGCTTTGCATTTCTTTGAGCAACTCCACGTATGACTTAAGTATGCTTTTACTTACAAAATATTCAACTTTTAAGTATTCTGTAAGCTTGATTCTGTGCACAGCCTCAGTTTCATCAAGATGGAACCAATCAAATCCATATATCTGTGCTTAGCTTGATTATCATCAAGATCAAACACCTCAGTGGTGATAGCACATTGAATGGATATTTACACAAATCACATTCGATTTTAAGTTCAGCAATTTACTATCCATCAACCGAATTGTTTAATTCAATCTTTCTTATTCAAGTCAACCAACAATAAAATGAAACTAATGACTTCCCTACTGCAAAAAAGCATGGTTGTCAACGCTCACAATAACCACTTCATTTTTTAAACTAAGCTTTCAGGCAGTCTTGCCAATATCAATGAATGTCCCCAATACAGGCCATCTGTTCCCCAGAAAGAACACATACCGTGATTCAAACAACTGATCCAGTCTCAATGCAGATAGTTGTCACAGTTATAGAAGTGAATGAAGACATCTCAGCCTAGAACAAAATCAATAAATCAGTTCTCACACAGAAAATAATATGACTGGAACTGGATTGCCAAACACTGAATTAAATCATAACCAGCTATAAAATAAGAATCAAGCATAGAACATCAAAACTGAGCCACCAAACAAAACAATTCATAGAAAAATGGACAAGAACCTTGTTAAGATGTAAAACAGTTTGGGTGTTATGTTATACAGTCAATACAAAGCATTCAAAGTACAAACAAAACTAAGCAGTCTCTAAATAAGAGCTCACAAACATAAAGCAAAATGATCATGTACAATTTGGATCCCATGCTCTAAAATGGAATACACATCCTTCAAAAGCAACACAGCAGTCTAAAAAGAAAGCCAGGGTATTTGATCGATTCCCAAAGAAGTCTATTTGACGCAAATAGTCCTTTGAAGCTTCTAAATCTGGTCTTCTAAGTAAAATAGATCAACATTGATAAGATCAAAGCTTCTTTTTTATCAATGGTTATTTATTGAAATTCTCAAGATCGTCTTTCTTAAAAGAATTGAGATGTTCAAAGAGCAGCATGCTGGTCAGGCAAGATTCAACGGACAGGGATGCAAGGGTAACATAGCTCCTATCTGCACCAGATATCTGATACAAAAATGAAGAAGCGGGCATGTCCATTTCTCCTGGATCAACAGGGCTCTGCCTGTTTGAACATCAAACGATCGACACAAGCCAGGGAGTTCTACAGATCTCTTGCAGGGCAATGTCCAGAAAGCTTCAAAAGTTTGTCAATCAGTCAATCAGCCCAAGTACCGTCAGCATCCAATTAACAACTAGCTTCAGTACAGCCTGCAGCTTCCTTAAACCCCAAACCAAATACTCAGGCATAACATATAAAGTTGTTTATAAAGGCTGGCAGTCATCTGCACAGCTTAAATTGGGATGGAATAGGAAGTCAACTAAATTCTGCACTTGTCTCATTGATGTGAGAACACAACAGTCATCTAAAGAACACTGTAGAGCAAACCAGCTGAAGCTGACGCCTGAGTCTCAGATCAAAGAAGCATACATCAGTTTTCAAAGTCGTGACAGCAAGCAAAGTTGAGCCATCTGTTAGCAGAATGAACCCAACCAGAAACAAGCCCAACCCAGCTCAGAACAAAATTAAAGACATATGAGTTTGATTTAGATTGCACTAGATCTGGGCCCCCTTCCCTTTTGTTCTGAGCTGGGTTGATTCTGTTTTCAGTTGGGTCCCTTCCGCTTACAGATAGCTCAACTTTGTGTGCTGCCATGGCTTTGAAAGCTACTGCACTTTGTTATGCTTGTTCCTATAAATAGGGACCCTAAGCTCCCATTACCCCAACTGAAAACAATTTTTGGCCACTACAATACCTGGGACTCTGGCCGCAAGCCGTAGATATGGATGTATGGACTCATGTCTTCTCTGCACATCATATCTGATCATAGATGCAACTAATGAGATGGCGGTAGGGATTTCACATATGATTTCAAAGCTGTCACATCATATCATGAGGCCTGCCCAGTATCATCAATGATGCCAGGTTTATGTCCTACTGTAAGTTGCCTATTGCAGCTCAGGATCATGGCGTCACCAGAAAAAATACTGATCAAAAGAACGAGCATAGAGATCCCAGAAAACTTTTATCAAGGCCTTTCTGGCTGCCCCTTCAAAGAGAGCTCCCATTGTGAAGATATTGGATTGCACTAACCATTACAAGTATGTTCAGATCCTTTGTGAATTTATCAGCATGCAAAAACCATAGAATTTCATATACTAAGCTTCTATCATGATCAGAGGCGCTCATAGGCTCACTGTCATCTGAAGGCAGGGGACAATAACAGAACTTGCGGCATATGGCTGGGGCACCCTGCATGCGGTAGTCTATAGCAGCGGCTCAACAGTTGACCTGGATAACACCATTCTGTCCAAAATTATTTGCACCCAAACCCCAAAAGTCAAAGGTTCAGAGTTTGAAAAGGCACCTGAAATATCTGGCCAATCTAGATCAAGTCACTGATAGTAACCAGGCTATGGCAAAGAATGCAAAGGTCTTGCCAGATTTTTTAAAAATGGCCCCTGAAGCTCCCAAGGCCAGAGATCAGGCGACCTGGGATCTTTCAGCCCCAAGGTTGAGCTTTGCCATTTCTCAAAGCTTTCTCACTTCCAATGGCTTGGCAGCAACACCTGCGCCTGCACACACCATCATCAACCCTGATCTCCACAGTAGCCAAAACCAGGCTGAGAGCTACTGCAGCAGGTCAATGGCCAATACAACTGATCTGAAGCAAAGGTTGAGGGGGTTCCAAACTTTTCCAAATGGGAACAGAGCTCCTGCTGGCTTACATCTCTCTTTCTTTCCTGCAGTGTATGGTGTTGTTTTCATGATGTCTGCAGCCAAAGCTGAGAGGGTTGCATACCTTGGTTGCAAAATAACCTATTTGCAAACCCCACCCACTGCTCCCCAATTTTATTTCTTTCTTGGTTTGCCTCTCCTTCCTTGGATGTATACCTGTCAGGATTTTGGGGAATTGATCAATTGGCATATTCAACTAAAATTTGTTAGAGCGCAGCTATGCAGCCCAAAAGCAGTTTCACCAAAAAACCTGGGAAATTGGGCTGCAAGATGGATGTATCAATGGCCAAACCACACCCTGGTATTAACAGCTTCCTGATTGATGAGTGAAGTGTACAGATGCCATGCAACCAATCAGCCCCTCTTTACAGGCACCTGAATATACCTCTCACAAGAATTATCATTCTAAACTTTAATTAGATTCTGGAACAGGAGGGCTGTGATATGGACTGTGTCCTGAATCATATCTAGAAGAATCCACAATGGATCAGGTTGTTAGGCCAACCACTCTAAGATAAAAGGCCCACACACTTACTGTATTAGAGTAGCTCTGGTTAAGTAAACAATCACTTTTACCAACCAGCAGCCATCTGCTGGCTAGCTAGCCCTAGGAAGTGGCCCAGGTAGACAACTGAATCCACATGATTAAGGGACTTGGTTGTACAGTGTGTCAAGGAGAACACAGATGCTGTGAAAGCTGTCAAGCAAGCTTTCTTCCAAAATTCATCCCTCAAGGCTGGTCCCCTGCTGCGTTCTCATAATGCTACTCCAGTCTCTATCTTACTGCTGTAAGCTAACTTTAAAAACAATGTGGGCATCTGAGCCATCCTTAATACCAGTCTATATGAATACAGACAGATGTTTTTTACCTGGTTCCTTTTGGGCTTATGGTGAAGCATGGTTCTATCTCTCAGTTTTTTTTCTCAGATTGAACTTTATTAGTTTAGAGAAAAAGATGATAATATTGCCATACCGTAAAAATATCTATAGTAAAGTATAGAGACACAGCTAAAAACCTATATCCAAAAGTAGGGAGAGTGTCTCGTTGCCTCTGGGCCTGGTCAGATGTCTTACTCCAGATAGCTGCAACAAACTCTTCCGGGCCACAGGTTCTCATGCATCTCTCTAATTTTTGAATACTTAGGGTACCATCTTGGTAGACAAAATAATAACCTGGCCGGCAGGTTTCTGGCAATTCTCCCAATTCCTTGCTGTGAAGCATACTGTGTTTAAATCCCAACTTTGAAAGCATTGTCGGTTACCAATGCCTTTGACAGCTAATTACATACCTATCTTTCAATACCTCAGAACTTTAAACCAGCCTTAATGTGACAAAAATGGAGGGGTTTTATGGGTAAGATTGCTATCTGGTGAGCACTCTGAGCATCACGTGTAAACAGACCTAAATTTACTGTAATTATGTAAAGGGGCTTCTAAGCTTTTGAGAAGCTCTTGTTAGACTTCATTCTTATCAATTAAAGCTGGGTCCAGGATTGACTGGAATGTTGATGCTTTGATGTGAAGAGCCAGTTCTGGTGCAGAGTTAAAGTATCTCAATAGCATTTTGTAGTGAGGCATGTATATGCTTATTTCTTGGATACTAAGTGGGAAAGAAGCTGAAGCCTCAGAATGAACTGAGCTTAGTATCCAGGACATTTAACTTTGATGCTTTTATTCTAAGTTAAAATATATAGGTAAATGAATAGAAGTACAAAATTAATTGTCATCAAAGTATGAACAAAATTCAAATTGCACAAATAAGGGTTCACTGATCAATTTCAACAGGAGATGTAAAGTTTTCAGCATGTGTTATAATCAACTCAGATTTTTTGTTGGCAATTCAGGTGAGATTGAATTGATCTTTGAACTTTCATAGTTTTTTATTAGATAATAATATAATGATATTCAGTAGCTATTTGTCAGGATTCTCCTGACATGAAATTGCTTTTTGTTCTGGGCTTGATTAATATGTTTAAGCTGTTGAATTGAGTTTAAAGCTTTTTTAAAGTAGCCTTTATACCAACTTAAATTTAATTATACAATTCTGAGTCTCTCAATTTATGTAAAAGCCTGTTTTTCAAATGCATGAATATCTTCACTTGTTACTTTGTATCTCACAATCTAGTGAACCAATCTTGATGCTTGAACATGTTTCTGAAAGCCTGAAGCAAGAGAACTCAAACTAAGCTATAATTTGCACCATTCAAATGTGATACTTGCCTTCCAGCATAATTGCCTCTTGATTATCCCTGCTCTCTCTCAACTTCAAACACTAAGTGTATAAATTCTCCTATTCTCACTCTACTTTCATATTCCAACATTCTTCTCCTTGGCTTCTCAAATAAATATGGGTTATTCAAATATATTTGATCAACTTCTATTTTATTTAATTATCTTGTCCTTTCCTGTCTGGATAAGCCTGAGTTACTTGGGGATGGTCTTAAGGCTGAAATGTTTGGTGGCCTTGCTCTAATAATAATCCAGCTTCCAGCCCTGACACTATTTACATCAGAATTTCACCTGGATAGTGTCAGCTGTATTCCTGGCATCAGCACAAAACCTGCCAAAATCTGCAGCATTTTCAGAGAACAAATCATTTAAAATATCAACAGCAGTTTCTCTTGGTTGATAAAACGGCCAAAAAAACAAAAGTTCTAAGGATGAATATAAAATTCAGGGTTTGAAAGGCAAACCCTTTTCTTACCCAGGCCAAGCCTACCAGGCGGCGGCCAGTCAGCTGCTGCCTGCCTGCAGCCACTCACGCTCCCGCCAGGCCAGCCACCCCCATTTCAGCCTGGAAAATTTTTCTGACCAGGGATCCCAAAATGAGAATTCTCCCAAGTCTCAAAATAGGGCAAACTGCTGCCCAAATAGGGAACATGCCAAATTTAGAGCCAGTGGCAACCCTAATTTAACAACAATCCATGCTCCAGATTCAGTAACTAAATTAGGGTGCATGAAGAGGGGCCATCCAAACATGTGCCAACGCAGATGTGATACTAACCAAACCTCTTCAGCTGCTAATGCCAACCCAAAAAGAGAATTCCCGCTACAATCAAGACACTTGGTTCCCCGGTCCAATGCGTTGAAAGGTTCCTGCCTTACAGACTATTGAGTATATAATAAAGCTTCATTTCTTGATGATAGGTTGTGCTATCATTGAGTGAATACTCCCTCAATAATATCACATAAAACACTAAAATAATTCACTACTGATAGCCCTTGACACTAAGCTTTATCAACCCTTCCCCAGGGGATAGAAGATGAACCATCTTATCTTCTCTGCTGTAATAACAGCCTGTCTAGAAATTGAGGACCACCAAACCATATTTGAATCTTTGGCCCTACACCAGAACCTGCAGAAGAGTACTGCTATGAGGAGCCAGCACAGCTCAACTGCTCACATTTGAACTCTTGGCCTCAGTCGGGGTTGCCCCACTCCAGCACGCACATAGCGGTCTGCAAAGTACCCTACAATGTACCAGCATACTTTGCTGACAATTTCGGTCAATTTAATGCCCACACCAGGGTGTTTAGCTAGTACTGCCGGTATATCTGATCATCACCTCTTTGACGGAATTTTGAGTGATGAACTTGGTCTCCTACTTGGCTAAAGTACTCCATATGTGATAGGCTGTTACGGATGGGCACTTTAAATGTAAAATCTTGTGCTCTCCTTTAACTGGTAGGTCTTCTGCATGAAATTAGGGTCTTTGCCTTTTTTGCCTCGGCTGCCGGCTAAGGCCTCCTGGATTGCATCTATGCACTTGTCCCAGCTTTGGGTTATACTCTGGTATCGGATTTAGCCAACCAGCTATCTTTTTCTAAGGTGGACACCTGTTGCACCCAGGGGATCCTGTTGCTCATTTCTCATTAGTATTGCTATTCTTTTCAACCAGTTAGAATTAAAGGCACACTTGGAATTTTATTTTATCTCAAGTGCCAGATTTGGCTAACTAGGGGTGGGTATAAAGGGTGGCAAGGGACCAACTTTGTGTTTTTGGCACGGCTTGAAGGTGCTTATGCTAAAACAGGCCAAACAAATCTGGGGCGGCCTGCATCAGAATTGTGAAATGATATGGCTTTTAAATCACTGGTGTTTGCTTTCTCAACCGTTTTTTGGGGCAGCTCTGAACCATCTGTTGTAGCATCTTTGATTACTCTCTCTTGGGAAATTGTTTCCATGAGAAATGATTGGACTACTGGATAGTTAATGGTGCTCTGGCCACTTCCCTTTATGTCTTATAGAGATTGATCATTTTAAACACTATAAGGAACTCTACCTGGACAAACTTTATGGCTGCCATGATGTACATGAACAGTATGTGGCTTCCCATGGTACTATATAGCACTCTACCTTCATATCAAATAAAGTGGTATTCTTCTCTTAGTTTTCCCAGTTATCTTGTCTCATACTTCTAGGAAGTATATACTTGACACATCCAAAATAGAGAAAAATGGCGGGTCCTAATGGGGCCCTGGCATTTACCTTGATTCAGATGGTAAAACTAGGTTGGATCTGCAACTGTGGGTTCTGCTGCCGTGAGGAATCCGACTTTTTCGTGTAAACCCTTGTTTAGAAAGTGTTAACGACATGATTTATTGGGGTCTGGTTCTACAGCAGTTTATAACCTGTTGAGATAAATGAATCAGCTCAGTATAAAAAGGAAATTGGAAATCAAGGAGTTTATATCAAATTACAATGGATCTGCTTTGATTTTTTTGGACAGAGTTGATCTTAACAGGTTATAAAACTACTGTACCTATTCATGCATGAGATCAAAACCGAAACAGATCCCTTTTGGCTACATCTTTTTCTAATTGCCTGGTTTCAGTGAAATTGGATACCACCTGAACTTGCTGGATCTGGACCCAGATTTAATTTGGAAGCTGCTTACTTAGGAAACAGGTGATGTGAATAACCTGATACAATCCCAGTTGCAGACTATTCATCAGGTATCTCTGTATTCTAAAGTTTCACATCGCTCAGGCGGTCTACTCAAGATTTTTAGCTTTATTTTTCTCTGGCTTGCTGGGAGGCTAATAAATCTTGACATTCAGATCCCCTGGCTGGTATGGACCCTTGTTTGGTTGGGCAGCTGCAGAATTTTCAAGGCCAACGTTGGATTCAATGAGATAAACAGCTGTTTTAATTCATATTAGCATTTTATAGCTTGAAATATGTATTTATTGCCGTTAAACTTCAGAAAAACCACATATATGTTACATCATAGCGTGTGATATTGAAAGGCTGTCTCCGCCAAGAGCTTGTACCAATGGAATTTCTGACAATCAGTGATCGGGGATAGTCCAAATACTGAGTTATCGTGGAAATATCTATTTGAAAGGGCTTGGTTGTTTCAAGTGCGATATATTATCTTTTAGCTGTTAGGCAAGAGTTATTCCTAATGAGGTTCAGTATCTGTCAAGTTGGCAGATGTACATAGATTGAAACATTTGAAATTATATAAGGGAACATATATTTTGATTGGTGTGTCTTTAAGTACAAGGGATCTTTAGTTTTATGAGAAGTGGTGAATACCGTATTGAAAGTTTAAATGGGCAGAGTATCATAAAAGCTCTATTGGCAGGCCAGTTGAAAGGTTGCCATAAGATACAAAGGCAGTATAAGATTGTCATTTTGCGATGACCAAGCTTCTAGAAGACCTAGCGCTGTTATTATATATTGGGTTGGAAAAGCTTACCGGTGAAGGAGGTGGCAGCAAGCGTCATCAAGGCCTAAAGTTAAATAAATAGAAGAAGAGTATGCTTACAAAGTAGGGGTTAGACAAAAACAAGCGGGGCTGAAGTGCGAAAATGGCGACAAAAAGAGAAATAATAAATCCAAGTGTTCCTTGGACAGTTTTGGAGGAGCCTGGCCACTTTGTCGTACCAAACCGTTTGCCGATTATAGAAGCCTCCGTATGTTAGCTAAACTTTTAAATATGCTTACCATGGCGTCACTTATCCCAAGTACAAGGATGCCACTCAAACCAGGTACTAAATTGGAACCGTTGAGCCAGATGGGAAGTGCACAACCCAAGAGGAGGTAAAGATGGGCTAGAATGGCGATTCCTGTATCTTTCTCATCAACAAATGACGAGAGGTATACATGCAGCTGAGAATGGAATGGCGCAATGTCCAACACTCGTATGTACTCCATCAAGACAAATGCTGCCAGCGCAGCCACCAAGCCGAGATAAAGAAAGCGAAGCTAAATTGATGAGAGGGAGTCATGCACCTCACCTCAATTAAAAACCCAGGAATAAACATGAGGGTGGCCAGCATGTGGAAGTATTTTCTGCGCAGATTCAACGACCAGTTCTGAATCCGGAATGCGCTGAAGCCAATAGCAAAGACTATAGACACTATCCAATACGCTGCCAGCATCCAGGTCGAAGGTGTTTGCAGGATGTAGTTGATAACCCTTTGTTGTTAGCAATCTTTGAAGCAGCTTTACCAGAAAAACGGGTCAGATCCGATAAGTGAAGCTATAAGCGGCCGAATAACTAATAGTACTGTGGATGTACAGGCACCGTAAAAAATGGCAGCCCGAACCCAAGGGCCAGGCTTTCCGTTCCAAGTCATATTAGCTAAACGAAGGGCAGCCCAAGCAATGACGCCAACAAAGAGAATTCCAATAATGGCGCCACATAAAATAACAAACTCAGGCATCTGGCTTGGCAGAATATGCAGCTGAGCCCCAAGGAACTAAACATCAGACAAGACATAAAAAAGATTTACTTTGTTTGGAAAAACAATCCTCAAGGCCTCCATTGCGAGAAGTGAAAGTCCCTGGCAGATAAGGCTAAGCTCTCCAAGCGTAAAGCTTCCACGGATAAAGTAGGGCATCGAGTACAAAAATCCATGATACAAAGCCAAACTAATAGAGGTATAAAAAGACGAGTTTTCTAGAAGATATCAACTCAAATCCGACTAATTATCTTACTTGTCTGCAAAATGAAGCCAGAAAATCTTATCAACGGGGCAAGCAAAGATATGTACAGACTGATTCCCCAAAATGGAGCATGCATATTATAAAGCAGACATTGAGTAAGATGAGAGAGGCCATTGATCAAACTAAGTCCAAGGTAGTGGGCCCAAAGGGCTAAATAAATTTAACAACCCATATCTCCAACTACTTTACTCTGTTGATCCTTGGTCGAAGCTGAGATAACTTTGGAGGCGAGAACAAGAGGAGGGAGAAGAGAGGCAAGCATGAGCCCAGGAGCTGCATTCTTTCTATCAAAGGAAAACATCAGATCAAGGAGAGACATTATAAGTTACCGATATCCCTCGGAGGAAATCAGGAAGAAGCGCTCTCGCTTAGATGGGTTTGGAGAAGTAAAAACATGAAGAATAGCTGCAAGAAACAGCAAGCTGCTGAAGGCTAAATGATAAACGTTAATAAAGCTACACCCAGAATGATTTATTGATGAACTTTAAAAGGCGTAGCTTTATAAAAAACATGAATGCAGTCATATATTTTAGCAGTCGAAAAAACCGGCTTTGTACAATTAAAATTAGCAAAACTTTTTTAAGAAATTTATCTTGAAACCTCGGAAAAATAAATGCGGTGATGCAACCCTCCTGAGAAGTAGCTGCTTGTGTAAAGGAACGAATGATTTACCAAAGTTCAACCCCACATAGCCTGCCTTGGACAGAGTTAAGGTATTCAGAGCCCAGGTTGATGTGCCAAGGAGCAGAAGTGCCTCGAGATGATGGGTGGAATTGAGGTATAACTTCTCCAATCCCAAGGTCGACCGATCAAACTTCATGATTAATTAAATAAGTAAATATCTGGGGCAGGCGCTATAATTATATAGCCAGCACCAAGCCGATGTGACGTTTAGTGTGGAGTATCAGTTCCAATTTCAGACTGCGACAGTATAAACTCTAAGCTAAGCAGGCCATCTTGAATCAACTCAAGCTTTCACTGGAGAAAAAGGGGCCAGGGTTAAGAAAAAGCTCAAATTTGGACACGACCTGTTCCAATTTGAATAAGGCTGCGGCGTACCACCCCCAGACAGAAAACGTCTTTTTTCCGACATCCCTAAATAGTGATTCAAAAACGATTTAACTATAATAATATATTGGCTTCCATATTTTAGAAATTCCGGACAGAATCCGGCTTTTGTCTGGGGGTGGTACGCCACAGCCCTAAATTTGAAGCGACTGGTTAAACTAAGACTACTTCGGCCCGACTCTAGTGCATATCAGCCAAAGCCAATAGCGAAGCAGCCCTAGTAAGCTAGCCTGGTAACACACCAAGCCTTATTCTTGAAGTGAAACCTAGGGATGCTTCAGCCCAGCTCCGGCTAGATACCGGCTCTGGGCCGCCACACCGAAGTGATTAGTCCATAACATTTAAAATTTACAACGTAACTTTTTGATCAGCTAACTTTGAGAAACATACAAAAAAACTCCATGAGTTGTTTGTGCGCTTATCCAACAGGCTGGTTTCTAAACAAAGGCGATGGACCAGCAATGCTAGTCCAATATGGGATTTAGCTAGCACTGCTCTTCAAAGTATCCACTGATTTGTAACATAATGCGCAGCCTCGGTGGAATTAGTTTTAAACTATGGAATATCAAAGTAAAATGTATGGTAACAATATGTACTAGTCACAGTTTATTTACCCAATCAGATAGCGGTGTTGATGATATTTGAGGGTCTTGATTCAGAGAAGGTCTAGATTTTTATTGGTTCACTCATCTCTTTGATTTATAATCTACCCTCCCATTAATAATCAACAAAATCCTGCCAAGGATTTATCATACCCCCCTTAATTCCAAACTTTATTTCTAGAAACCAATTTCCAATACTATGGCATCACTTCCAGCATTTTTAAATAAGGTTTTTATTTCAAAATGCTGAAAAAGATCATAATCTTAGAAACTGGCTCCTGAAAATAAGAGCCTTAGATTAAGGTGGGCACGAAAAGTTTCTGATGCCATTACCATACCTCAACCCAATGTACGGCAAAAACGTGAGCTTGCCAGCTTTTATATGGGCTCAGCAAAATAAAAAGAGGTATACAGTAGTTTTACACCCTGTTGAGATAAAAAACGGTTCAGTTCAGAACAAAGTAGGTTCAATCACACAACAAATTTCAACTTTTTTGATAGAAATAGGAACTCATTCCACAGAAAATGTGCGCTATTTGACAAAAATGTCCAGCCACACAGCTACCTATGTAAACTGGGAATGGATGTATGATGATTCAACAAAAAATTTACCAAGCACTAGAACATATATGGTTCAGTCACAAAAAAAGCTACTATGTTTACTATAATTTTTACAGACACATTGAACTCAGTCACAAAAGTTAAAAATCTTATCCAGCAATGAGCCCTAATAGCAACTGAAGCAGACATCAAAAATATCAAATATCTAAACAAATCAGTGAATCTATAATACTGATACCAGTTCATTCTTATTAAGATAAACAATCTAGAGCAGAAAAAGAAAAAATATTCTGAGTGCCTGTTTTTGGATTAAAATTATCAAATAGATCAACTATATCAATACATACCTGTCAAGAATGACATTTTGATACTAGTATTGAAAACCCAAGAATTGAATCCTGGTCCTCAGGGAATATCATGAGTGACACTTGCCTACTGTCACAGCCCATACCAGAGTCTGGCTGGACTCCCACAGGGGAGGCAGGCCGGGCCTGGAAGGCCATTTACACAATAGGTGCTATACAAACCAGGTAGTTTAGAGCAGTGGCTAAGGGGTGCCAACTCCCAGTATGGGGCACGACTTGGTTGGCCAGCCCCAATACTGTGATATAGACAAACCCCAGCTTGCTAAAGTCCTGGGTGGGAGGCGCGTTGGGGAGAGGAGGGGCAGTAGGCATCTCCTTCATTGCTGGTGGCATATTCAGGTGATGGGGATGAAAATACTCCAGGTCAAGGGTGCGGGACGGTTTGGCAAGGACAACAGGAGTATAGCCGGGAGGATATGGATATGCAAGTTTGTATTGAGTAGTGGATTCACAAATGGATGCAAAGAAAATAATTAAATTTGAGCAAAAATAGACAATTTCTGCAATAAGATAATAATTTCTAGGCATAAAATTGCTTTAAGATGTCAACAGTGAGGAGGGCTTCTCCCTCTCACTACTTATACTTACTGAAGATGCTGTGGCCTTTTGTGCCACCAGAGAACTGATGACATCATTTGGAGTTGGATTTACAATTTTAACCGGAATTTGTGTGCTTGAGCAAGAGGGTGAGATCTCATTGGCTGCTATAACATGAGCCTTTTGAAATTTGCAGCATGCTGAGTTGCCACAGTTATTTATAGCTCCCACAATGAATCAATCACCTGATCACGCAATCAAATGGTTGCGCTCCCAATGTGTCATTTCCCAATAGGTGAGTGGCCCAAATTTGATAACAGGCCCAAAGCCAGAGATTCAAGGCTTGTGTGCCTCTTGAATCCTGGGCCATTTGCTAGTCAAAAGGGGGGGTATTTTGCCCTGGAAGGTGCTTTGTGTGGGTTTTCACACTGCATGTTTAATCAACTCTAAGGAGGCCAGCTGACTGTCCAGGGCAATCTGGGCCCTGACACCTACTAACCATCAAAGAGATGGTTTCTCACCCAAATGACTCAAAAACTGAACCTACAACTAATTACTACGGACCAACAAAGAGACAAAATTCCACCCTCAAGATTTGAAACCCAAACCAGGGACTGCCAACCCACAGGTCATTGGATCCAAACCAGAAACCAACCAAATTAAGAGAAATATCTGATTCTGGCTAATGAAGCACCAATCACTTGTAAATCTTGCCAGTACATGAACCTGTTAGGGCCCAAGGACTCTCAACTCTGATCCATTTAAACTATAGTCCAAGAGAAGCCCTTTATTTATTATTCAGACCAAGGATGATCACACTGAGGAAAAAGGGAACTAGATTTTTTATACCATTTGCATTGGTCTTTGAGATTCTTTCATATTATTCCTGAAGGTCCTTGTCCCTCTATCTGGGGGGTCATGCTAAAAGTTTGAGATATCAGCTGACTAATTCTAATCATATTCCTTTGGCCAGATTCAAACTTTGCCCTTTGCCTCAGTTGGTCATCTAAACATACTTTGGCAGGATTCCCCTCGTCTTAGACTTTCATTTGAGTGTAAGAACGTCCAAAGCTGATCACTGGAAGCTGAGATATGATTGGATTTGCTTGCTTACTGATTGCTGCTTGTCTTCATTTGAAATCCAATCTTGCAACTATTTTGCAACATGTTGACAGGGTTTTTGAACTCGGCTCTTTAAATTGCCATAACTTTTGATCTAGGGTACCTAGGAAGATCATCAAGGTGGCTTTCTGATGACAAGAGGTAGCTTTATTGATCCAAGCTTTTAAAGCGTGACTTTTTAAAGCTATCATGTCATGGCGGGCCATGACAGGGCCTATCTGACCTAGTAATTAGTTGCCCCAAATTGTACAGTTTCTCTGTGGACTATCTGTGTTCCGCCAATGAGGTGTGATAAAACCTAGCCCAAGGTCAACACCTGCCTCTGTGGACCAGTGAGCTGTAGGATAGTGAAAAATCCTCCAAGATTAAGATGGAAACTGAAATTCCTTATCCAAGTTCAGCCAATAACACACCACCACCAATTGATGCCACTGAGGATCCCTAAGCCCAGGTAAACTCCAGCATCTGGCCCAAAGAAATTTGCAAAAGTTTTTCCATGACAGATGAGCATACTTATACCCTGGAGTTGGCAGGAAGATGTTTATGGCCATTCTCACAATAAAAGTGTTATGAACATTTGGTTCACGCAAGTTATTACATACTTCCTTTTAGCACTTTTACATTCAAAGATCAATGTCAGGAATTCCTTTCCTGACTCCCTGTTAATTATGAATGATTGGTTGGTGAATATCAACACAAAGGCACAAAACAACAACATTTTCAACTCTATGTGGCCTTTCAGACCTTTTCAGAACGAGAATCAAACCCAGGACTCTAGTTATGAAGATAACGTTAGCATGAAACCAGCCAACATATTTAGATTACCTATTTATTATCTGCCTATTCAATTGGAATTTGAATTCAAAAAGCACTTCAAAAGCAAAAAGGTTAATAACAGGATTGATAACTGTGGCAGAAATTACTGGATAATATGAAGTCGTTTCTAAATGATGGGGAATTACCACCCAAATCCACATGGAATTGATGATTAACCACCAACACGGCTTCAGATATTTTTTTGTGAAATTTCCAATTGTAACTCCAGGATTAAGTAGAACAATTAATCCTAACCAAAGTAGTCCAAGATAAATGACCTGGTAAAGCATTAATGCATCTTCAGCATAAAATTCTGGGCATTGAGAATTGACACAATTTTCATTTTCAAGAATGGGGGGAGGAGCTGCAAAATTGGCTGTCATGAAATTAAAATTGGGAGGCACTGACAACAAAGTTCCAGTTGCAGGGCCCCATCTTCCAGAAAGGATTTGGTTCAGAATCAGATTGTACGGGATATACTGCAACAACCCAATCACAGGATGCATTTTTTAAAATCAAAAATTAGAAATTGGGATAAATGATTTTTATTGAGTATATTTAGGGGGACTCAACTCTTAGAGTTAAAACAGGGAAAACTATTAAATATATATCAGAAAAATTGACTAAGCAATACCACCTGAGCCTTGACCTCCTATTCCTTCCACATTGTCAAGTAAGTATCTGGTCCAGGTTGCAAAAAACCCTTGCGTGACTAGTTTCTGACAACCATACTGATTCACAAGCTCATATTGGGTGACCCTCATATTATGTCAATTTATCAACATCAGTTTGAAAGGGGGAGCTGGTTTCAGCTGGCAAACTGGAGCAGCCGTGACCCATTTACAATCAACCGTTTGGTTTAAATCTGTTAACTCAGTCAATTTTGATACAGGTTTTCCGGCCTTCTGAGCCTTCTTACTTGGACAGACAATACCCGGCATTATGAAATCTACTGTGACATTACCCTCTGCTTTAGCCCTGGGCACAATATCACCATCTGGGAGATGGGATAAGGAGAAATTCTTATGGGCAGGTGGGAGTTTCATTGCAGCTAAGGCAAGTTTAGGGTGACCAATAGCAGTGGGATTACGCTTGTAGAACTCACGGATCAGATCTGAGGAATTTGAACAATTGTAGTGGGGAACCCAGGAGTTTTCAGAATCAGGATAACCTTTTCAAGACACCAAATATTCCAAACAGCAGCGGTTCTTGCGGGAAGCCAGAATACAATTTAACTCATACTCAGGTTCACCTTTCACAAGAATGGGTTGGGAAGAGGAAGTCTCTGTTCCTTTGAAGGGAGTAAGAAGAAATTCATGGAAGGTATAGAAAATCTTGAAAGCAGGGGGTAAATCTAGCCAATAGGCGGAGGGACCAATCTGACGTTCTACCTTGAAGGGACCAACTTGCTTGGGACCTAATTTACGGCAGGGAACCTTAAGTTTCATATTGCAAGCATCAACCATGACTAGATCACCTGGCCTGTAAGTTGGACCCTCCTGGCGCTTACAATCTGTGTATTCCTTGTAAGTTGTCACAGTGGTGGCAAGAGTAACTTAGAGCTCCTGATGGACCTGCTTCAATGCAGCGGCTTGATCAGTTGCAGCTTCCACGTTGCTAACCAAATGAGGGCCCATGTTGGAAGAAGGATTGTAACCCACATTGGCATAAAATGGCAATAATTGAGTTGACGTGTGCGGTGCGTTATTATATGTGAACTCTGCCATGGGTAGATTATCACACCAGTCATCTTGCCGCACATTAGTGTAGCAACGTAGGTAGACCTCCAAAATTTGGTTTACCCTCTCTGTTTGTCCATCAGATTGGGGATGAAAGGCTGTGGAATGGCATAATTTGATTCCAAGAATTCCAGTAAAGGCTTCCCAGAACTGAGCAATAAATTGAGGCCCGCAGTCACTCACAATCTCCATTGGGATGCCATGTAAGAAAAAGATTCTATTCACAAACAACCTAGCTGTTTTCACCAAAGTAATTGTGGTTGAGCAAGGTACAAAGTGTGCCATCTTTGTGAAACAATCAACTACCACCATGATTGCGTTAAACCCATTGGAATTGGGAAGCTCACCAATGAAATCCACCAACACAGACATCCAGGGTCCCGCAGCAGGCTGTAGTGGAACCAGTAAACCAGTTGTCTTGTTCTGACTGGCCTTGGATCAAACACATACCAGGCAATCTCAAACAAAGGCTGCTACCTGCACAGTTAAACCTTTCCAGGAAAACTGGCAGCAGATTAGTTCCACTGTTTTGTTTTTCCCTGGGTGACCAGCTGCTGGACAGGTATGATTAGCCTCCATGATTTCATCCCAAATAGTGCCCTCAGGAACCCACAAGCAACCTTGATGATATAGGACTGAACCAATCTTATGATAACCCTGAGGCTGACCCACTGGGTTTGCGCATGCTAGCTCTAATAGCCTATCATAGCCTTTTGACAAAGGTTGCAGAAACTTGACCTTGGAATACAAGTCCAGGTCTGCGCCCTCAGCTAAGGACATGGTAGCCAACGTAGCCAGCAGAGGCAATACAAAAGGCACCACAGCCTTGTCTGGAATCATAATATGTGTGTTAAACTTGGCATCCATACTAACATCTGGGAGATGGGAAGGGTTCCTGCTTAGTGCATTGGCCAAGTGATTGTCAGATCCCTTAATAAACTTGTAGCAGAACTTGTATCTTGACAGGTCACCATGCCATCTGGATTGACAACCCAACAAAACCCTGGGTTGTTGATAATATAGAAGAGCTTTGTGGTCAGTTCTTACTACAAATGGATGACGTGCTAACATGAGATGGTGATGCCAATGCTTTAACAATTCCACAACAGCCAACAATTCCTTGTTGTAAATCATGTAGTTGCGTTCTTGAGCCTCCATCTTCTGGGAGAAATACCCTACAGGTCTCTCAATCCCATCACTAGCCGTCTGCAACAGCACACCAGCCACAGTGTATTTAGATGCATCAGTGGAAACCACAAAAGGAAGCTCAGGATCCACATGTCTTAACACTGGGGAGGACAACAAAAGAGCCTTGACTGCTGAGAAGGCACTTGCGCACTCAGGCATCCAGACTAAAGTTGTCTTTCCACTAGCCAAATATAAAGGGGCGGCCACCTCAGACAAGTGGGGGGTGAATTTCTTTAAGAATGTACATGTACCCAAGAAACTACAAAGTTGGGATACTGTCACAGGCGTAGCATACTCTTGAACCACAGCTTCCTTGTCAGGGGCAATGGTGTGGCCATCCTCAAAGATAATATTACCCAGAAAGGTAACCTTATGTTTAAAGAATTCACACTTACTCCTTTTGATGATCAATTTTACTTGGAGAATGCGCTCTACAACTGCCAACAAGTGGGCCTTATGAGACTTCTCATCCGGAGAAAACACCAAGATATCATCCATATATGCAATGGCACAAACACCTAGGAGATCCCCCAGGACTGAATCAATTAACCACTGAAAGCAAGCTGGGGCATTCTTCAATCCAAAAGGCATTACATAGAACTGGAAGATACCCTTCTTGGCTCTGAATGCTGTTAACCATTCCATTCCTTCTGCAATCCTGATTTGATTGAAAGCATTCAACAGATCCAGTTTTGAGAATACCTTGGCCTTCTCAACACACCTAGAGATCTGTGCTTCAAGGGGTAAAGGATAAGGATCCGGAATTGTAATGTTATTCAAATTCCCGTAGTCAACACAAGGACAAAGGGACCCATCAGACTTCTGAACAAACAATAACAGGGAGCAGATTGATGAAGCCTTCTTAAAAATGTAGCCTTTTGCCAACATGTCACAAGTCCACTCTTCCAAACATGTGTCTTCCTTCAAGGTTAAAGGGTAAATAGTAGACGCAATTCTGATCAGATCAACAGTAACCTTAAAGTCAAAGTCAAAGTCAAACTGAGTGTGCTTGGGAAGGACCTCGCCTCTAGTGGTGTCAAATGCCGCAGACCAGGGTTGTAAGCATGCTGGTAAATCCAAACTTACGGGGACAGGGACAGGAAACAATTGTATGGTCTGGGATGATTTCTCTAATTTAGACATATCCAACAGCAGAATACAAATAGTTATACCCAAAGAGTGTTCCACCTGCAGCTCATTTTTCTCCAGTAAGGTCAATACATTATGATCTCTCCACCAACTCACTCCCAAAATGATAGGATACATCAGGGTAGAGCAAACAGAAAACCTTGCAGTAAAAGACTGACCTGCAACTACAAATGTTACTGGCTTCTTCAGTTGGAAAGAGGAAAACACTTGACAGTTTCCACCCCTAACAAGCATTCCCAGGTGGTACTTGAGTTGTAGCAAGTTGGCAGTCTCCACACTCATGAAATTTTCAGAAGCACCTGTATCCAACAAAATAGCTGGCTGATAGATAGTCTGACCATTATCAATGCTACCATATAACAAGAAGTAACCAGTAGTAGATTTATTTGCAGCAAAGATAGCAATCTTGGCAGGGTCTTGTTTTTCATTGGCAGTACAGACAGCAGCTAAGGAGGCAGGATGCTCCTGGAAGTAACGCTTGATCATTTCTTGAAAAGCATCTGGAAGAACAGGGTTATCATGATCAATAGAAACGAGAGGCAACTCTTTGGACGTAATCATGAAAGATTTTGCAGGTGCAACATGCTGAAGCATTCCCCAGGAACTATCAGGACCAGATACTACGGGGGCCTCCTTCACATCACCAGGTTTGTTCACCACCGCCAATTGTAGCTGAGACAAGCTAGGGGGAGAACAATCTTGGCTTTGGTTGGAAGAAACTATCGCGGAGCAGGAACCAGAAAACCAGGAGCGCACAGCGGGTTTATCCTCAATTACCAACATACCTTGCTTGGAAGTAGACAGATTTGAGACCAGAGAAAGAATTTGGCTTACCAGGGCCTCAGTTGTGGTTAACAGGCCGTCCCAAACCGCCAAATCCTGGGCAGTCTGGTCAACTGCTAACCACAACGCTGAGAGTTTATTCACCTCAGGAACATCAATTGTACGGCAGTAGATAAGAAAGTGAGGAAGAAATACCAAAAGCGGAGTTGTACCCTGATGGAAGGTGTACAGCTTACAATATACTTTGAGCTCCTCAATAGATACACACAATTTTTTTTTAACAAAGGGTATAGAGATGCACTCTCAGTTAAAACATGTGGATTGCGCTCCACTGCGGACAACAACCATTCACGAGCATCTTCAGAAACCTTTGTCATCACATGGTAAACTTGGGATTTGTGACTAAGGCTCAAGCTGGAATAAAATGATAATGCTGGCAAAACTTCACGCAAATTTTCATCAGTGGGTGGAGCAGGAAAATAATCCGGACGCCAAAATGACATGACACAACAGAAATAGGAAACAGAGGATCCAGTCTCAACAATTGCAACCAGAGATGGAAACCACAAATTAAAGAAAAGCCCAAACTGAAAACTCATAAATGAATTGATGCAAATAAACATGGTAAACACAGATATCTCAACAGAGCAGGAGAAAAGAAACAAAGATTCATGACAAACTGCTTCCAAAAACTCAGAAGTAGAAGAGTTGAGTAATGTGACGGAAATTAATGGATAATATGAAGCCATTTCTAAGTGATGGGGAATTATCACCCAAATCCACATGGAATTGATGATTAATCACCAATGCGGCTTCAGATATTTTTTTGTGAAATTTCCAATTGTAACTCCAGGATTAAGTAGAACAATTAATCCTAACCAAAGTAGTCCAAGATAAATGACCTGGGAAAGCATCAATGCATCTTCAGCATAAAATTCTGGGCATTGAGAATTGACACAATTTTTATTTTCAAGAATGGGGGAGGAGCTGCAAAATTGGCTGGCATGAAATTAACATTGAGAGGCACCAACCACAAAGTTCCAGTTGCAGGGCCCCATCTTCCAGAAATGATTTGGTTCAGAATCAGATTGTACGGGATATACTGCAACAACCCAATCACAGGATGCATTTTTTAAAATCAAAAATTAGAAATTGGGATAAATGATTTTTATTGAGTATATTTAGGGGGACTCAACTCTTAGAGTTAAAACAGGGAAAACTATTCAATATATATCAGAAAAATTGACTAAGCAATACCACCTGAGTCTTGACCTCCTATTACTTCCACATTGTCAAGTAAGTATCTGGTCCAGGTTGCAAAGAACCCTTGCGTGACTAGTTTCTGACAACCATACTGATACACAAGCTCATATTGGGTGACCCTCATATTATGTTGATTTATCAACGTCAGTTTGAAAGGGGGAGCTGGTTTCAGCTGGCAAACTGGAGAAGCTGTGACCCATTTACAATCAACTTTTTGGTTTAAATCTGTTAATCTGTTCAATTTTGATACAGGTTTTCCGGCCTTCTGAGCCTTCTTACTTGGACAGACAATACCCGGCATTATGGAATCTACCATGACAATAATGTCACTTACCACTCTTGTTTTGATTGGCTATTTCAAGCCAGATTTACAATTGCTGACCTGCTCTCTTTGCTTTGGGACAAGGCTCTGTATAGTAAGATATGCAATCTTCTGGCCTCACACTGCATAATTAGCTTTAACCTTGTAAGATCTTTGTGGCTCCTGTTATTTCATCAAATTTTTATGTCCATTATTAAGCAGCAATGTATCCACCACTTGAAACAGGTATGCTTTACATGATATATGCATGAAAATCCTCTTTCATTTCCCAAAGATCCACTCAAATATTTCAGCCTTGATTATAAGGCTATATAAGTGCCCAATTCTTATTCATTTCAATTGTTCCCTCAATAAAGAATATTTCCTATCCTATCTTGTCAAATTTATTTCTTAGTAACTCTGTTTGAAGCCATGAAGGGAATTTATTTCCTGCTATGGTTTCTAGTCTCCCTGTTTACAACTGCAAAAGGTCTTGAGAATTCTACACCCACCATTGACTGGCAAAACTCCTCTCCCAACAATACCCATCAGAAGGAGTCCTTGGCCAATGGATGGTTCAAGTATCCCTCTGGTCATTGGGGAAGAAAGTTCCACTATGGCTGCCATTCTACTCCTCCACCTGCCAAACCCTCGTCGGTACGGCCCCACACATCATTTTATCTTTTGACGTACATGGTAGGATATTACCTTTTGGGTCGTTTTAGCTCCCTGATGGGAAGGTTTGAATATCTGGGACATTTGGGCCATCTTGCCATGGTCACTGTGCCCATTGGTTCAGCCATCACAGGGCTTAACTTAGGGGCCTTGGCTCACCAAACTGGGGGCTTGTTCCCCTTAAAGTGGGTCCCTGACAATCAATTACTCTGAACAGCAACTGTGGTAAAATTGACTCCCTGGTGATCAACTCCCTGGTACTTGACACTATAGTAAAGTGAGAATTCAGCTTTTTTTCTGATCAACAACTGAAAAGTGTCACTTTTTTAATTAACAGATCTTGATTTTCTGAAAACTTTTAATATAAAAAATTAAGCTATACAGCTATGGTATACTAAAGTGACCCCAGAGAAATCAAAAATGCAATATAAACAATACTTTAATTAATAAAAATAAGGAGAAATAAGCAACTATTTCTCATTTTACTATGTGATTTACACTCTTTATTATATAAATATTTTTGATTACTGTTGCAACATCTTCAATTATACCCTCTTGGGGAATTAACACCCCAAGTAAATTACCAAGCGGCTCACCAAATGGTTCACTTCCCAGTCAATAAACTGGTGGCATCATTATCAGTTAAACATCTATGACGGGGATCTCTCAATCCAGGTCCTAAATGGAACACAATTTGATTAAGCCTCGTGACTCAAGAGGAACATTACTCAGATAAGCCCCATGACCTCCATGACGTACATGGACAACATGTGGCTTATCATGATACTATATATTAACCTATGTTCATATTAAATAAAGTATCATTCTCTTCTTAATCTTCCCCTTTATTTTGTTTATTATACTTCCCAGAAGTATAAACTTGACAGTAGTAGCACAGGTAGGTTATCCATACCTACCCAACTCAAAGGAAAAATTCCTCCCAAGAAAAGAACCCAAGCAATGTCACTCCCTAACGGTTGGAGATATTACAAAGTAGGACAAGACATCCCCCAGGCCTTGTCATCTACAATAATCTCCTTGTACCCATTGACTAGTACAACACTCTTAAACCCCGCAAACTGTTCCCTACTACGCCAGCCACAACAGCACCTACACAACCTGAGATACCCAATATAGTGTTTCAGCGTTTACATACCACTGAGATTGGCGCCTTTGAAGGACTAAGCTGTGAGGATGCCTTGCTTTGGATCATTAGAACCAAGAGTAAGTTCAAACAAGTGGAGTACCCCCAAAGACTTTGGATTAGCAAAATTGCCCTCCGCGTCACAGGGACTGCCTTGAGTTTTGTTACCAAATGGCTGGCTCAACATCCTGACCAGAAGGAAAACTGGGAAATGTTCAAAGCTGCATTCCTCAAGAAATTCTCCATGAAGGATTCAGATGTGGTGATTATGACCAAACTCCAAACCTTCAAAATGACAGGAACCATCAAAGAATACATTGCTGCATACAAAGGACTACGTGACTGTGTACCCAACACCATCAACTTTGATGAACCTGGTCCTTGCCTGGACTTCTACAATGGCCTCCCTACCCATATTAGACGCCAGTTTGACATGACCTGCTGCAAGAACCTTGAGGATGCATTTTTAGAGGGAAAGCACGCAACTCAGAAGTCTGACAATCTACATGCCTCCAACAAACGCAAGGAAAACCCTGCTGTTAAGAGAGAGCCTTGCCCTAATAAACAAAACAACCAAGCCACCAGTACCCAACCTTGACACAGGAATCACACTGAACAAGCCAACCAGGCTAGCACCAAAGATACCAACAAGGAGGGAAAAGCTCAGGGGAGTGCTTAGGCAAGCCGCCCTCCCCCTCTTCACAAGACTTGTATAGAGAACAGGACGTGGACTCAATCACCATGATCCAGGTTCCCTCCAGCAATCCTCTACTGTTTGCTGCCAAATCTGGAAATAAACTCCTTACCTATCATTTCTGTTTTTGCAGATACCAGGGCACAGCACTATTTGACACTGGAGCAGACCAATTTCTTATCAACAAGAGTTTCACAGACCTCATGAAGTTACCTACCATTCAAAGTACCATCAAAAGGGTCATCATGGCAGACAATCACAGCACACCAGTTACCCGCAAGACCAGAACTTTCCAGGCCCAAATTGGAGACATCCAAACAACAATTAGTGGTCCCATCATCCCAATCCCCAAATACAATGTCATACTTGGATTATATTGGATGCAAAAGACAAAGCCTCACATAGACTGGGACAGTGCCACCCTCACTATCCAGAGAGGAGAAGTCCACCATCACGTGTACCCAACACATCTTGACATCCTTATGAGGGACCACATATTTGTAAAGATCATGGAAACAGAGAAAGAAACTGACATCAGCAAAATCAATTAGAGCACATGTACATATGAAGTCATTCACTTCAAAAACACAGAAATCCAACACAAACAGAACCCAATTAGGGACCAGGTGGTCAATGAATTTCCCTCTGTACTCCAAGAGTCACTACCCAGGCTGCCCCCTGACCGGGGTATACAACACAAGATTGACCTGAAAAGTAGCGTGCCCAAATCACGACCCATCTACCACCTCACACCACAAGAAGAGGACACCCTGAAAGCTTACCTTGACAAAGCACTCAAGAAAGGCCTCATCAGACCTTCAAAGTCATCCTTTGGTACTGCTGTCTTCTTTGTAGCAAAGAAAGATGGAGGCCTCCATCAAGTCACAGACTACAGGGTCCTCAACAAGTTCACAATAAAGAACATGTATCTGTCAGGGCCCAGAGGGTCTTGACTGGTTTCTATCTGACTGAACTTAATATTTAAATCAAACTAAATTAAAACTTTATTTCAAGGCTAACTTAGAATGATCACAAGGGGATCATTGTGAGCAACACCTTTATATACCATTCCATTAGTTTATTTAGAATCTTCCTAAATCTGCTAGACAGTCTTAGGGACTCTGCTGGCGGCATCAGGCTGGGGTTTTGGGGCATCTTCTGAACAGAATGACTCATGTTTCTTTAAAAAAATACCGCACATCGGGCTTTGCATCTGTATTTTATCTAAATTTAGCACAGATTGACTCTCCTGGTGTTTGACTTCAAAATGCGTGTTTGGACGTCCAAATCTGTCCAGTGGTTGCTGAGTTATGCTTGAATTAAGATTTGCATCAATTCTTATGCCTTGGTCGCATAATTTTGTCATTTCGCACTGGTTAGGAAGTTTGGCTGGCGGCCAAACTTTAAGAAGCCATAACTCATTGTCTAGAGCAGCTAGGAGAGTCATCAAACTAGCATTAGGATCGTGGAAAACAGTAGAGTTTTCCCAAGGCATTTTTGTAACACAATATTTGTGAGGGCATTTCCTGACAGTATCCCCTGCCCCTAATTGATGACCTTTTTGATGCCCTGGGGGGGTCCCAAATCTTCACAAAAAATAATTTGACAGCAGGATATCACCAAATTTGCATGAAACCTGAAGAAATTCCAAAGACTGCATTTCAAACTTAATATGGGTCCTTTGAATGTGTTGTCCTCAATTTTGGCATGACAAACGCCCCCAGCACCTTTGTAACCTTCATGAACAAAGTATTCAAGGAACACATTGGGAAAAGAGCAATCATCTACATGGAAAACATCATTATTTACAGTCCCAACCTACAGCAACACTGGGAAGACGTCCGCGCAGTCCTCTGTACCCTGCAGGAAAACCAACTAATTGCCAAACCGTCCAAATGCAAGTTCTTCTCAACTGAACTCCCCTTCCTTGGTCATATCATTAGCAAATACGGCATCAAGCCTGATCCAGACAAGATACACGCCATAACAGAAATGCCAGCCTCAAGGAACAAGAGCAAACTCCGCACTTTCCTTGGAATGGTAGCCTATGTACACAGGTTCATCCCTGACTGGGGCGCCCTAACAGCTCACCTATCAGTCATCACTGGGAAAACAACCAAGTTTGTCTGGACACCTTTACAAGATCAAAATTTCCGCCAACTGAAGGAACATATGGTCAGTGCCCCCATCTTACAATACCCAAACTGCAAGGGCATCTATGAGCTGGAAACCAACGCCTCTGATTATGCCATAGGAGGAGTCCTCTGTATCCAAATGGCCCAGAAAGACTTCCTCCCCATGGCATATGAATCCAGGAAGCTATCAGACAGCAAACAAAGATACCCTATACACAACAAGGAATTGATTGCCATCATACACTGCCTCATGAAATGGCAATGTTATCTAGAAGGAGCCCAGACGTTCAAGGTACTCACCAACCACAAGTTGTTAGTATTCTTTAAAACACAACAATACCTGTCAAGAAGACAAGCTGAATGGATGAGTCTCATACAGAGATACCCCATGCAAATTGAATACAAGCCAGGCAGAGAAATGCTTACTGCAGACGCCCTATCAAGGCTATACAATAAACACATCCTCTGCATCAATGGCAACCCCAACTGGCCCATGTTAATCATGGGGAATCTCCAGGAAGGGTTCCTACCTGGCACACCAATGGACAACCAAGAGAAAGTCCTCAAGGACAAACACCTGTTCAAAAAGGTATATGGTACCCTTCACTGAATCCTTCCAAATGGTGACACTGTACCCTACGTTCCATCAACACAAAAGATTGACACAATCATCCGTTATCACAGAGACTTGGGACACACCTGTAGCAGAAACTTGCATGAATATCTCAAGACCCGCTACTGGTGGCCCAACATGCTAGATGAAATCAGAGAAGTACTGGAATAATGTGAGGTCTGTGAAAAGTACGCCCAAACCAAAATTCCACCCAAGTCAGTAGTACCTGTATCTATCACACAGCCCTTCAAGGTATGGTTGTTAGATATTGTGGGACCTATACCTGGTGAAAGAAAAGGCAATAAGTACATCATCACAGCCATCAACTATGCAACCAGGTGGCCTGTGGCACAAGCCACAAAAGAGTACAAAGGCAATGACGTGAGACAATTCATTGGCAAAGAAATCATAGCTAAGTTTGGAAAGCCTGACCTCTTAATTACAGATGGAGGCCTGATCTTAAAGCTATTGACACCAATATCTATCTTGCCAAAAATGGGATAAAGCCAGTCACAGCCAGCCCATATCACCCACAAGCAAATGGACATGTAGAACAACTGAACAGCTCTCTAGTGGAAGCCCTCAGTAAGTTGTCTGCCAACAATCCAAAAGCCTGGGTTGATATGCTACCAACCACCCTTATGGTCTGCAGAAACAAGTCAACCGCAATACGGGCAAAAGCCCTTATGAACTTGTCTATGGTCAAAAACCTTCACTTTTCAGTACAACCACGGGGCCCTGACTGCCACTTCCAAAGAAGATACTAGACAGCAAGGACCCAAAAGTACTACAAGCCAGAAAGGACCAAGAGACAATGGAACAACAAAGGGTTCAGCGAGAAGCAATCCCATTACAACAAGAAAGGTTCCAAGTCGGAGACAAGATCTGGGTTGTCAACCACAACCAACACAAATTAGACCCAGGGTCACGTGGACCAGGCATTGTCATGGAAGTGAAGCCCAATAACACCTACCTTATCAAAGGGATTGGAGCACAAACCAAACTAAAATGTATGCATCATGATCAACTTTATTTGTGTAAGGCAAGAGCAGCCCAACAAAATTCAAGACTCCCTGTGCCTAACGCCAAACTGGATCAGTAACAAGCTCGTATACCAGACACCCTCAAAAAGATTCCCAAGGCTCCACCTTCCAGCACCCCAGGGGGAGATGTTGCAACATCTTTGATTACGCCCTCTTGGGGAATTAATACCCCAAGTAAATCACCAAGCAGCTCACCAAATGGTTCACTGCCCAGTCAATAAACTGGTGGCACCATTATCAGTTAACCATCTATGACGGGGATCTCTCAATCCAGGTCCTAAATGGAACACAACTTGATTAAGCCTCGTGACTCAAGAGGAACATTACTCAGATAAGCCCCATGATCTCCATGACGTACATGGACAACATGTGGCTTATCATGATACTATATATTAACCTATATTCATATTCAATAAAGTATCATTCTCTTCTTAATCTTCCCCTTTATTTTGTTTATTATACTTCCCAGAAGTATAAACTTGACATTACCATAAAATCAAGATTCCAGTGAAACAAAAATAAACACAAACACAGCAATAAAACTTATGCAAAATATGAAGAAATATGAAAGCTTATTTGGTATAGTTCATATAAGTACAAATGTGAATAACTTTTGTTTTATTAGGAAATTAACAAAAATTAAGATATTTCACTCACTTCCAACTATAACTATAAATCTCAAACTTACCATATATAATAAAAAAATCAGTACTATCTAATTAAATCAAAAAATAGAAAGGTCAAAACTAAAAAACTAATTGATCAAAACTAAAAAGTAAAAATTAAAGTTAAAAAAGTTAAAAGTTAAAACCATAGCAGCAAACAAACAAGCAAGTTTACTCTTCACCCTTCTTCCCCTTTTTCATTTTAGCCCCCTTCCAGGAGGGCAGTGGCAATAAGCTCAAGCTGCTGCTTAAGCTCAAAGGCTCTGTATTTGTACTTAGCCTCATTCTGGATGGCCTTGGTGAAGAGGGTGGAGCGGGTTGTAGGCTTGGTGGAGGACGCGGTTGGCCAAGTCACACAGCTTGGATATGGTTTGCTCCTGCTTGTGCTGCAGAAGGGAGAAGACTTGTTAAACTTCATGTGAAGCCCAAAGTTGGCCTTGAAATGCTTATGATAAGCCTCTAGCGCTGAAGTGGTCTTGAGCTCACCATTCACCACCACCCAGTACACATTCCAACTGGTCTTGGCTCTGGCCTTGCCTCTGTGTGACAACCTTCCTAATCCACTGGGACTCAAAGTACTCAAGGAAAGACTTGAACTCTGGATGCTTTGCTATGTAAGGATCCTTTGAGAGATCCTCAAACCCCTGTGAAGTGTGCTCTGGCTTTAAAAAAGCCAAGGCACTAAATTGTGCCAGCACAAATTTGCAGATGTCTAAAGTGTCCCTTCAGCTCAACCTACTAATCTCAGCATGGGCCTGCACATTGAAAGCAACTACTTGGCGGAAGTGGAAGTGGCATCCCTGCACCTCCCTGCTAAACAGCTGCTCAAATGCATTGAACTGAGCAGACTCAAAGTCCATTATGCACATATGAGGCCCTAGAGCTCTGAGCCTTGCCTTTTCCTCTGAGTTCAGGGTGGCCTGGTTCTTGTAAGCGGCAGGAGGGTTTGCGCGGGTGTAGGGGGTCTTCTTGGCATCATTGTTGTTGGGGGGAAGGAGGGAAAGTGCACTGCAAAGGATTGAGAACATGCAGGTGTAAATGGCCTGGGTGACCCCAGGGAGGAGGAAGAAAGCAAGTGGAATCACCTGGATGTCAATCTGGGCATGAATCATTCAGGGCTGTTTGAAAATCTGGGGGCAAGTGGCAAAGTTATCATCAACTACCCAGTTTGAAGCTCTTTTCAACTCTAGAAGGTTCTACTGAGTTGCATAGCAGATTATATGGTCTTTAATGCTGGGTCCATTGTCATGAAGAAGGAAGTTCTCCCCACTTTGAAGCTTCTTGAGCTCATGGGTAAGCGTAAGCTCTGATAAGACGTTTGAGGCCTTGGGGGAGGGGGATTGGCGGAAATCTGCTTATTGCTGATGAATTTGACCAACTGCTCCTGTGTTGGCACTAACTTAAGATTGTTGGGTTTTAAATGCTGCAGGGCCTTTATGACCAGATCAGATGCCCAGAGGTGAGAGGAGGTAGGGATTACTTGAACAAGGTACCACTTCAGCATCTGAGTAATTAGATTATTGAGGGGCTCACAAGTGTTCTCCCCCTTCTCAGCAGCTACCTGCATCCAGCCCTTGGTGTTCATCTGGGCCCCACAAGTCTTATCTTCACAGAAAAAGTGCTTGCTTTTACTTTCTGCTTTTGGTTATTGCAATTGAATATGTATTTGTCAGCAACTTAACCAGGGCTGTTCTTTACAAACATAATTGGGAAGTACTAGGGGAAGTGCTTAGGAGCATTGAACTCTCTGTCCACATTACAAATCTTGTGGATGGCTAGTGGATCCTAAGCCACACAACCAGAAGCTTTGAACTTCTTGGAGTAATCCTCAGGCTCATCTTGGGGGTCAGATGAGGGAGGGAAGAGGCATCAGGAAAGGGAGGGGAAGGGTTCTTTGGGGCCTGCTTGGATGCCTCCTTTTTCTTACCAGAAGAAGAGGTGGGCTCCTTGGCAGCCTTTGCCTTCTTAGTACAGCAATCTTTGGTTGGCTCAGAGTTGGCCTCTGACTTGTAAAATGAGTGATCAGTGAGAGAGGCATCACTTTTATTTGAGGACTTGGGGGAAAGTGAAGATGAGGGTGGAGGGTGGTAGGAGATGGAGTAGGAGGAGATGGGTTGGGGGAGATGGAGTTAGAGACTTTGCCTCTGCAGGCTTCTTAACACGCTTGGGTATGGTGGTTGGTTCTTTAGAGCCCTTGGAGGCTTGGGGCTTGGTAGAATTATTGTTCTTGTTTGATCTTGGCTAAAGGAAAGTTTAGTTTTGTAAATAAAACAGTATGAAAGATATAAAACACAAAGAGTCAAAGCAAAGCAAAAGTTAAATAAAAAGTATGCAAATAAAGTTTTATTTATCAAGAAAAAAACATAAAAAAGTAAATAGAAGCAAAATAAAACTCAAAGTATAGATATAAAGATTAAAACATAGAAAATAAGTGAATTTATGATGAAGCATCAAAGATGTTAGGTTCAGCATAACATATTAGTGCTAAATCAATGTAAAAGTATAATTAAAAATAAAAAGTATTTAAAAGTTATATGGAGAGTAGCAGGAAGAGTAGTAGATTATAATTGCAAAAAATTATTATGTAGAATTTTTTTATTGGGAGTTAAAAATTCAAAACATAGTAAAGTGACAAGTTCAGCACTATCAATCAGTTGGAAAAAGCTGAATTCTCACTGTTGAGTATGCCAGAGTTGAGGAGAAAAATCAAATTTACTATGTTTTTTACATATAAAACTTGATGAAATTTAAAACAGGTTTGAAAGTTAACCCAAAAGCAAGGCAGTTTCATATGCTCAAAAATAAAAAATACAACATAAGTTAAAAAAGTAAATGGATGGGAAGGTGTTTATTAGTGTTTAACTTGGGGATTAGTACAGAGAGCTTCTTAATGTTTTAACCAACACTATGGTAAATAATTCACTCCAAGATCCTCACAGCATAACTTAAAGTGTCAAGTGGATGGGTGCCAAGTGGTGCTCATAGTGTGTCACTTATTAATTTAGCCTTAATTCTGAGCCTTTGATTAGTTAAATCTGAAACCAATTGTGTGGCAAGTGGATAGAGTCAAACAGAGGGGGAGTCAAGTTTATGTTTTTTGTAAATTACATATGAAACCTCTTAATAAATTGGGCTTAATTTATTTGGCACCACTTAATCCACAACCCCGGAAATGACATAATATAAAACAAGTGGGGTATTTGATTAATGTATATACCACTAAATCTAGTATAGTGGTGCTTGGGAGCTTAAGCAACAACTATAGACACTAATAATAAAAATATAATAGTAAGTAACAAATTTTATGTAAGCGCATAAGTATTTTATTAATAAAATATGGATTTGGCTTAAAAAGTATTGAACTAACCCATTTTTGTTTTAGAGTGTCAAGCACAGGTTTTTTCATTTCTATTAGTAAATTTACTTATAAATTGTCCCTTAAATTGGTATTTCAGCTAACCAAATTATTAAATGGAGTCAAATTTGAGTAATTTAAATCTTGTTTTTGGTCTTGAACCCCTATATTACTAGTAAAAATTAGCTTAAAATCAGTTAAGCCAAAAATACTAATAGATTCACATATGTGACACTCAACTCCCTGGTGCTTGACAAAGTGTTAAGTACCAGGGAGTTGATCACCAGGGAGTCAAACTTACCACAGTTACCCTCTGACCCTGTCTTGTTGCCTTACCAATTACCAGAAGCTGTCAACAAGCTGACCAAATTACACCAACTTCCAGTAGGTTCCTATGGCCCAGCACAATCCTCTGAGTATTCTCCCAAGCCATCTTACTCATTACACATGACCCCGCTAGTAACCCCTTGACCCAATTGCCCGCAAGAAAACAATACAGTCACCAATACAATCTCTACCCAGTTATTTGGTGTTTTCTACATTAATGTCAGGAATCCAGGCATAGATAGAGGCATTGGATGGCTCAGGTTGGAATACAGCCAGGCCAGAGGGTAATGCCCACCATAAGATGGGTGCTAACTTGATAATATAGGAAAAAGATTGCCCAAGCAAAGACCAGGGCCCTGAATTGGGCACCATAGTGTCTACCATTCCCATCAAAGTAATGTAGAGTACTCCAAACAGTTGGGTGGGCATAGTCTTGGCTGCGGTGGGGGTCTCTATTGGGCGGTCAGGTCACAGGGTTAAGGGTAGAGTCATGGGAACAAATTAGGCAGGCAGATAATTGTACTTGTCTTTGAACAATAAGGGCGGCACCTCAATCCTCTTTCCTTCACATCTTATGTATTCAGTTTCTCTATTCCTTGCCAAGGGATTGGCAATGAGGATGGTCTTCAAGTTGTACTCTGCGTAGGCAGGGTTGGTCAGGTATTTGGTAAAATGCACAGGTCCAAAGGGGGCTCCTGGGGGACAGTATAGTGCCTGGGAAGGGTCAGCAGGTTGGTCTCTAGAGGGGGCGGTTGCCTGATGGTCTACTTGGCTGGAGTTAAAATGGAAGATTACTAAGACTAGATAAGGTAAGATTGGTTTGAACCAAAGGTTCATAAAACTTTATTATTGAAAATGACAATATGGTCATCACCATACCGCCGGGGCTTTTATACCATGGGTTTTTGCTTCTTTGATTTTTGCAGGGTTCAGGTTTACAGACAAGGCACTGGTGGGGCATGGATCTTGGCTTAGAGTCTTGAGGGCAGCAGATCCAGGTTGTACCTGCTCTGGTGAATAGAAGTGGCAATGCTTTGTTACGCCGCCACTGTTCCCTATGTCACCTGAGTAGTTCAATTGTACTACCCCTTCTGGACGGAAGACTGGCAGCTACTGGTGGTCATTGGCAGAGTTAACAGTAGGTTTTGTTTTAACCTCCTCAAGGCAAGCTACAAGCTCTGCATAGGTCCAGATCTTTGGTGGCGCAAGGTTGGCAGCAATCTGGTGACCATTTGAGGAATTGTCCTTGGGAGACTGGCAGGTCTCAGAGTAACTTGTCAACTTGGGTTTGCAATTTAACAGGTGGGCGGGTTCCTGTCCTCTTTGTGTGACTCAAGTAGTCTTTAGAGAGTTGGGGTTAAATTCCAGGGTCTCCAATGTTGATTTTGAACCTCCAGTATTGACGCTTGGCAGGTTGGCAGGTTTCCATTCCCCCTGTTTGGGGTCATCTATTTCTGGTGATTCAGGGCTTGACCCAACTAGCAGTTGGACGGTTCCCTGGCCACTCTGGTCAACATAAGGCTTTCTCTGAGACCCAGGTTTTGATTCCCAGGTTTTTAATACAAGTATTGAAATGTCATTCATGACAATTACACTTACTGGCCTCATTGATTCCATGATACCTGCCAATGACCCCTGGGCCTTTCTAGGAAGATTGTTCTCCTATATTATGAAGTTAGCATCCATCCTTTGGTGGGCCTCCCTCCTATGTCTGTAGGGTGTCCTTCCACCAACCAGATCAAACCCACTACAGGCTGTCTCCCTGACAGGAAACACTTTTTAATAACCAGGATGGATGGAGACCTGGCAATCCACTGAGTTGAAGACTCAAACTGGTAAGCTGCCCTGCAACCTGCCAGCTTAGTGAGGGAAATTTCCTGAATAGAGATCAGATTACTGCCAAATGTGCGCTCCAAAAATTTCAAACCTACACAGAGGTTGCTACTTGCCAAAAGGAGGTTAAAACAAGACCTGAAAATAAACCCACTAATAAGCACCATCTGCCGCTGGTACCCAGCACAAAATTGGTAATACAATTGGTTGTCTTAAGCAACACAAATAATAGAGGCAGCAAAACAAAGCATCACCACATCTGTTCACCGGAGCCAGACAACCCAGAATTTGCCATCCTTAAAGCCCTGCCCCATTTTAACTCCCTGAAGTCAGAATTCCCACAGACCTAAAGTCCACAAAATTTAGAGAAGCAAAAATTGATAATATAAAAGCCCAAGAAGTATGGGAGTATTGGTATTGCCATTCTGATAATAAAGTTTAATGAACCTTTGATTCAAGAAAATTTTATCCTGTCTAGTTCTAGTATTTTACCACTTTCACTATAGTCTCTCAGACTCCAAGGCGCCCATTCTTCTTAGTGACAAACCCACAGCACCACTGCCCGTGCCATAATGTCCTCCTGGATCACCCTTTGGACCCATAAATTTTACCAAGTACCCTCTGAATCCTGCCTACTCCAAGTTTAATCTGGATAATATAATTATTGCTGACCTGTTGGCAAGAACTAGAGTCACCAAAACTATTGACCATGAAGAAAAGTGGTACATAAGACCACCCAGATTGTTCTGTGATAAATACAACTATCTGCTGGCTTACCTTGTACCAATGTCCCCTCTTTTAGCTCCACAGCCTGACCACCTGCTAGAATCTGTTGTAACTGCTGATGCCATGTTCACCAAGCTATTTGGAGTACTCTATATTACTCTCACAGGCTTGGTGGACTTTATGGTGCCAAATTCTGGTCCTTGGTCCTTGCTTGAGCAATTTTTATCTTAAATTATCAAGTTAACATCCATATTGTGATGGGCTCTCCCAACTGGCCTGTCAGTACCCCCACCCGCGTCCTCTACTGTCTTTACTCATGCCTGTCTTCCTGACATCATGAAATATTTCATAAATATGCTGACCTGAGTCCCAAGTGTTAACAACATATTGGGGCCACTTTTATGCCTTTTAATTTGATAATCACTTAATACACCCACAAGCCAATTACCTCCTTGATATTTTCATGGATGAAAACCCAAAATGCCAAGGAACTGAAAGATCCTTCACTTGGCATTGAATCTCAGAATCATGCCATATCACAAGTATAAATTGTGATAGTGAACCAGACCACAACCAAGGTAGACATGCCCCATATGAGCAAGCTCACTCTGGAAGAAGCCCGCCATGCCATGGCCGTCTTCTTCCTCCATTTTCAAGCCAACACTAATGCCTATACCAACAACATCAAAAAGATCCTGGGGGTGGGCACCATGCTATCAGGAGACACACTAGACTGGTTTGGAAAAGCCACTACCAAAGATTTCAAGTTTTGCCTCAATTACTCAAGATTTGAAGCTGAACTCATGGGCCCTGACAATGACCAAGACACCATACATCATGCCTTGACTACCTTGTTAGAGATCAAATATGTGAGAATTAGAGGGTAGGTTAGGAGGAAATATATCCTAGCTCTCAACTGCAATAAAAATTAGGGGTTCAGCAACAACCAACAGGCTGCCACCAACTATTCCAGGGGGCCAAAGGGGGGAGGAATTAGCTGAACACTAAGAGCAACAGGTAAAATCAAATGGCCAAGCTTTACTAACAAATTTTGAACTTTATTAGAGTAGAGAATGATGAAACAAGGTCTTTTACAACTCTTGCATTCATTTAAGGGGGTTGGGGTGGGAGATCAAATGTTGCAAAAAAATTGACCAATGATATGAGAGGACATGAGTGCATTTCTTGAGACAAAAATTGTGAGCAAATTCAATTGGAAAAAATCAAAAGGAAAAACTGGCTCAACTAAAGATTGAGGAACCTGCTTTGGACGCAATTAACACTGCTCCAGCTGCTCTTGCACATGATATTTAACCAGGGGTGTCTCTTGGGTGAGTTAGATGGGGCATCTTTGGAATAATTTCACAAGTATTAATTCAAGGGCTTTTCCAGTAACTTTTGGATAATTGTTCAAACACAATTTAGTGGAGGTCCCTGTGAAATCCCTGACTTTTTGACTTGGCAATCCAGCCATAAACCTTAATTAAAGTAATAACATATTGTTATACTCAGAATAGCATGATATTTGGCTCAATTAATATACAATTTATTCATCATTCTATTCATCTTAAACCATCAGTAGACCCAAGTGATCCTAATAGTATTCAGTGGCACTGAGGCCAAACCGCTCTACTGATCAGAATATTTTCCCTTGACCCAAAACCAATAGGCTGGTTTGTCCTTGACTTGAACTGAAGAAGTTATCCACTTTTGGGTAATCCAGTGGTGCGGCGTCACAACCCCAAAATTCCCAAGTGCTCCATACAAGCTGAAAACTTGGCTAGCAATGAACTTTTAGGTGCCAATCCTAAAAACCATAATTACAATAATAGTTAGCACGTGGTTTAACCTAGTTTTGCCTATATTGGCTGGGTTTGAACCTCAAACCCCATTTTTGTACATTAATACATATTTTTATTATACTCTGCAATAGAGTTGTTCTCACCCATAAGACATGCAATTAATGGACTGGCTTTCAGGAGAATTCCATAATAACAGCTCTGAAATGGAGCTGGTAAAACACTCACCTTAGAATAAGGTTGGGAGCAGGAATAATGCAATAAAAATTACTCTGAAATAGAGCATTAGATGAGACACCTTTTTGGGAACTATCCAGTAAACTTCAATACCTTGGGCCAGTCCAGCCTAAAGAATTCTTGGGTCAATTACCCATGCAATAATAATCCTATAAAAGGATATTTCCCTTATAATAAAGATCTTACTCTTGTTCTCTTCAAGTATACCCTACCTTAAGGTTTTATATGTGTAAAGATAGCAAAGACTGTGTTTTGGTCTGCCTATTTGTCAGGAATATTCCTAACACTTATAATTGTGTAACCAACAAACTGTCACCTGCTGTCAATGTGAAGGTGCCTGCAGCCACTGAGCAGACGTCCACTGCCAATGTGCAGACATCTGCCATCACCAAGAAGAAATCTGCCACCATCAAGCAGATACACACTGCCACCATGCAGAAGCCCGCCACAACCAAGCTGTCACCTGCTGTCAACGTGCAGGCACCCGCCGCCACTAAGCAGACGTCTACTGTCATTGCGTGGGCCCCTGCTATCACCAAGCAGATACATGCCATCACCATGCAGAAGCCTGTCACAACCAAGCTGCCGCCCGCTGTCAACATGCAGGCACCCACTGCCATCAAGAAGACGTCCACCGCCACTGTGCAAGTCCCTGTTGTCATCAAGCATATACACACCACCACCACACAGAAGCCCACCACCACCAAGCCATTGCCTGCCGCCAACACGCAGATGCTTGCCTCCATTGAGCAGATGCCCACCGCCACTGCACAGGCACCCACCTTTCTTGTCAGCCCCACCTGCAAGCCATCCTCAAACCAGGTACCCATGAACCAGCCAGCCACCTGCCAGTCTTTGCCCTCCCATGACAGCAGGCCAGTCCCCATCCACCCCTTTGGTAAATAGCCAAATTGGGAAACCAGGAAAGGCAATCTCCCAAAAGCCAAACTTGGGAGGAACCACTGCCCAATTTGGGAGCTTACCAAATGGGGAATGGACTTACAGGCTCTCCAATAATAAAAATCTGCACCAAATTCAGTAAATGAATTTGTATGCATGAAGAAGGCCCAACTTGCACTATTCCAATGCAAACTGGGATCCAGCCAAACCTTCTCAATTGCCAGCCACCCAAGCCAATCCAGAAAAGAGAATAACAGATGTAACTCAGACTCTTGGTTCCCCAATGCTATGCCTTTCAATAATCATGCCTTGAAGGTCCACTATTATAAATAAAGACAAACCCCTCAATGATAGTTGGTGCTATCATTGAGTGAATATCCTCCTCAATATTATCACATTAATAAATCCTCTACCTAGGCTAAGCAAGTAACCTTACTAGACTCATTACCCCTCCCCAAGTCAGAAGATGAACTATATCATCTTCACAGCTGTCTTGATAGCTTATCTTGGGATAGGGGGCAACCAGCCAACCTATGCTCAGTTTGGTCCTGAACCACAGGGACCAAAAGGGATATTATACAATGAGCTAGCTCACCTCAACTAAATGGATTTGAACCTGTTGGCATCTCTGGCGTCATCTCAATCAACTTCCAACTTGGCTAATTACGTGATCCCTGCAGTTATGCTACTGTTCCTTGATGGCAGCCTTAGACAATGCAACATCCTTGCCAAAGACTTCTTTCAGGCAATAAATCTCTATCCAATTGTCTACACCTTAAATGGCTTTGAGCTGTCTAATCTGCCATCTTATGCTACTAAATTTCTACCCTCAATATCTAGGTATTACATATTTAAGCTAAAGATAAATTGAAGTTAACATTGTGTATTAACATCCTTAGTCCTCACATAAGGAATTGATATCCTCTTTCCCTTTAAACTAAACCTATCAAATCTCATACCCCAAAAGTTGAGAGTCCCCAGGCATTTGGCAGAAATTGAAGCGGAGGCCTAAGGGGAGGCATAACTTTAAAAAACAGGGCCAGCATGCCATACAGAAATACATTAATGACTTCTTGAAGATGAAAACCTGCACCTAGTTATAAGACAAAATTTTTGCCATCATATTCAGAAGAGGATTAAACACTTCCCTCTGAGACCTATTGAAGCACCACCCACTAATACTGAGCCTAGAAGAGTTGCTGCCCCTATGCAAAGGTCTGGTCCTGAACCAGGAAAGCCAAAATTTGGCCCCTGCCTGTGTTGGCAGAGTGGTTACACCAAGCCAAACAGGAATTTCCCCTAAGGAACTATAACACTGTTATTGAGATGGGGTATGTTTATATTGCCTCAAGGCAGGGCATCTTACCAGAGTGTGCCCTAAGAAAAATCCCTTTTCTGTATCCTTGGCGCAAATAAATACCTCTTCCCAATCTTATAAATTCATCCAAGTGACAATAGACATACTAGGCAACAACCATCAGATAGAGACTTTTATTGATACATGAGCTAATGAAATCTTCATTGACTCCAGCCTAGAAAAAGAATTAGGATTGATGGCTTACAAACACAGCTTACAAGTAATCATGAGAAACAACTCTCAAGACACTGGTTATGAATATGAGCAAGAACTCTTCTTGAGAGTTTGACAGAAAATTTACCCATTGTTGTTGATCCTCCTGTCAGCACTATTTCACCCTCTTATACTGGGCAACTCCTGGTGTGATAGACAAGATCTGATCTTGAACTATTACAAGCAAACTGCCACATTGGGACGCCTCACTTCACATGACACTATTCCCTTCTGCATACATCACAACCAAGCAACCAGAAACAGACTTTTAACCATGAGAATGAAGCCTAGCATGAATAATACCTACACTTTTAAATAAATGAGACCACATGCTCAGCTAAGAAGAAGCCACCAAACTACCCAGTTGTTTGATTTATGATCATGCAATAGACCTGTTATCAGGGACCCAACCACATCATGAACCTATTGTCAAGTTTATACTTCTGGGAAGTATA